>VZTJ01006669.1:574176-599335 GCA_013397795.1 Orthonyx spaldingii
GTCATTTGCATTTCTGATAGGAATTCCTAGGGGACTGGAGCAATGCCAAGAAGATTTCATTACTGGAATGGAAATGTCATTCCCTCCCCAGTGCCTCCTGCTGCAATGAGGTAGCTGGGAGAAGACACTGACAAAGCCATCCATTCGAGTGCTTGTAGGAAGTCTAGTTGCACTTGGGGACAGAAAATTGCTGGGATCACTACAGCTCTTGGGCTGACACGTTTTGTGCTGGTGCTTGCTAAAAGCTTCATGCACACTTGCTGTCGCTGCCATCTCTCCCCCATGTATCCATCCGGCTACATGGTGTTTTTCTGCACTTATGGCAATCGCACCCTCCAGAAGGTAGCTACTTTTGCAGATTTTAGTTATCTCATGAGAAAAAATAATGGCCATTAGAATAATGACATGCTTCTATGATATTTTCCTTCTAAGGATTTCTTCCAGCCCTACAATTACAGAGGCTTACACTACACTGGTCCCACGGGCTCAGGAAGTGCTCCAGTTGTTGCAGCATGGCACAGGCCAGACTCTAGGTTGGTGTAAGAGAGCAAAACTTTGCTGGAAGCAGTAGACCAAGGGGAATTTTCCCCATCAGGGGATCTGACTTCAGCTCTTCTGAGAAGGGCTTTGGGTTAACAGTGGTAGGCAGGAGGAGCCACATGAAAATTGGACTGAAATCCTGCAGGCACTGCCAGTTGGAGTGCAAACTGCAGTGGGAAAACTTACAGAGGAGTGCAATATTGCCACACAAAAATCAAAGGAACTGGTGAATCTGAAATGTTTTTAGGAACTGAGGACAAATAAACTCTCTTGGCCTCTTGTGGCACTGAATTAAGCACCATGGCTTTATTCTTCAGTGTAACATCAGTGACAGTGCTCACCATTCACACACACAGGACACAGCTGTTGGCTCTCTGGCTAACATTCTTTTCTTATTTCTGCTGCAATAGTGCGTTGCCACATCTCACCAGACGTGCTGAGAAGTGTAGGTATATTCCAGAAAATGCCTGAAGAGCTATACAATAATCCAGAGGTGAATGCCCAGTGCTGGGAGCTTCTGAAGATGAAGGAAAAGAGAAGAAAGGACAAAAGGGAGAGGGTGAAAGAGAGAAGGCAAAAGGAAAAGTATTTGCTGGACTTCCTCACCCTCCTCTACTGTTCAGCCTCTTCCAACTACTGAGACCCAATAGTAGTTGGGGACAGGTTATCCCAGTGAGAAAGCACCCTAAACCCCCAATTTCCACATGATAAGCCATAGCCCTAAAAGTTCAACAAAAGCTGCTGGCACATGCCACTGCTCCATTGTCAAAGTAGTCAGTCTGTAATTGGATACAAAATCCCTCTGTTTTGTACCAGGTGTTTTCCATAGAACTGCCTGGTTTGCACTGGGATTCAAGAACTTGTCCACTCTGTCCTCTGAGTTGGGAATTGAAAAGCAGCATTAACCCCTCCATTGCTAGGGGGCAGATCCCTCATCCTGCATCGGGAAGCCGTGGCAATGGCAAGAGTGAGGATGAAGTGGCATTCAAGGGTTGCAGGCATACAAGAGTAGCTCTGCTCCACAGTGCAGGAGACCCAGGATGGCTTGGAGACTCAGACGCTTCCTGAGTGAGAGATCTGTTGAAACCAGCACATTTAGTCCCAGACTAGAACAAGAGCTGCTCCCAGCTTTTTGGTCACCACCAGAGGCCATAGCAAGTGACAGGAGGAAGCTCCATGTATGTGAGGGCTTTTGCAGCTTAGGGATGGCTTCTCAAATTAATGCCCCAGAAGTTGGGCCAGAACACAGTGACTGAGGAAGCACAAACCCTGAGGACTTTCCAAACCTTGCCAAGGATATAGCTTGAGAGCTACTGGATAGTACAGTGGCTTTTCAGGTCACTGAAAAGGATTAAACTGAGAATAAACTGTCTCCATTCTCTGCTCAACCCATCATAATGGATTGTTCATGTCAGATAATAATAGTGTTTAACGTGGCCACTTCTAAGGACCCAAGTATAACTCTCCATCTTGGCATACACGTGGGACAAAACTGGCCATCCCAAGACCTTGAGTATGGTATTTAAAGGCACGTGTGGCTGCAGCAGCAACAGCAGCTCACAAGAAGGCTGAAACTCATCCTGCCTTTGTCTGGGCTAAGCTTACCATAACTGAGTTATGCTGCTCATTTGGGAATTATCTTAGCTACAGCTGAACTCTGTTCTCTTCTAATTTATATTATTCTACCATCTCCTCCCTTCTCCTTTCTTGTCTTCCTCTCTACCACCTTCTTCAGTAAGCAACTGTGTTGAAATATTCCAGCCTCTCTGTTTCAACCTCCTCCAGCTCTTACATCTTTCGTATGTGCTGGTTTTAACTTTCTGTGTGAATAAAGAGAAGGACAGGGAACGCTATTAAAGACTTGAATTTACTTTGTCTTCAGAATACAAGGATATCAGGTATGAGTCTGAGCTTTGAGTTCAGGCCTGATCCTCTCCTCGTTCCCAAACCCTCCCAACTCTGCCTGGGTGTGGTAGGTGGCATGGTGTAGATGGAAGACTAGGATTGGGTCACTGTATAGTGGATCTAAATTTGGATTTTTCTGTAAGTTTCAAGGTTATCCAGTTTGGCCCCAGCCCAACCATAATCATTACCCCAAGCCCAAACATTCTTCCTCCATGTGTCTGGGATGGTTATTTTTTTAGAGGTGATAAACTAACACATCATATGTGTTATCTGTCTTTTGTGATAAATGCCAAACTGTCAGAATGAAAATGTCACATAAATCACACATGAAGTATTTACATTAAAAAATATCAACTCATAAGAATTTTAAAAACCTTTCTGATGGTGCCATCATTTGCAGCAGATTGGCCAGATATTGTCAATGTTTCCATTTCTGGAGTTGAAATAAACAAAGCACATCAAAACAGAGTCATCAAACAAAACCAAAATGTATTTACCATGGTGCAACAGTCAATGCCATAAGAAATCACCACATAAGTATGCAGAGTTACATATAATCTACACATATTAATATGACTTTACAAATTTCATATTACATGTTGATACACACAAAATGGACTTGGGAGGAAGCACATGTTGCCAGCCCCTCTGGGGGCTCAGTTTCTTACCTACTTGTAAGGTAGGGTGAGACAACACTTTGTTTTTGAAAGTGACTGTATGTATTGTGATCATATTGCATTCTCCTGTGAGTCAGAGTGGATTATCATCTCCACCAGCCATGTGGCAAAATGGTATGGAGCTTGCTCAGCATTCAACCATCCCTTGTGGGATGGAGGTTTGGTGCGTGTGAGGCCCCTGGTGGGTCCTCAGTGTGGCCACAAGCTTCCTGGACCAGGCCCTGGCTCTCGGAGGGGACCAGGCCAGGGGGGCAGAGCCCACAGCCCAGAGTGCAGTGGCATGCTCCAGATTTGGAGAGGCTGGGACTAATTCTGGAAGGTGCTATGCCTGCTCCAGGGAAAGCCTTGCAGGAAGAGCATGGAGCCCCAGCAGGAGTGGCCAGTGGGGCTGGCTCCCAGCTGTGCTCCCTGCCTGGGGCTGAGGTGGCACCACATTTCGCCTGGGAAGGTGGAGTGGGCTGCAGACCAAAAGCCCTCCCCAGGGCACACAGAAAGCTGAAGGATAATGTAGAGCAGTTCTACAACTGCTGTAATAGACACTGTGGGTGGAAGAGCTTCCTAACAGCTCCAGACTCTCTGTGGGAGGGTTGGTTAATACCATATTTACCTTTCCTTCTCCAGCCCCTCTCCCCTTGTCAAGCCTGTGCTGCTGTGCTCAAGTTGAAGGAATGAAACAACCACAAACCAGGCCTACAGTCCTAAAAATAGTGGCATTAACAGGACACTAATCTACATTATGGCTCTCAACGATTGCTATCAGGGGTGGAGCTGGACAAGGTTAACTACAGCTGAAAACACAGCAGCGTCTCTGCTGCAGACCAGGCAGGGCAAGGTGAGCAAAGGGCATTTTGCTGTATTGGTGTATGTTACTGCTCCTGAAAGAAGGTCCTCAGCACTTCGCAGGGGTCTCATTTGTGGCTGTGTGAGCAGTCGGTGACATTTGTGCCGTGAATACCTTACTTTTGCCCAATGGAAGATAATTGCACCCTGAAAGATAGCCTCACTGGCAAAATCTTAGAAAAACTGGAAAGCAGAAGTGAGAGAACTGAAAAAAAGGGAAGATGAGGGTAAAGTGAGAGGAGAAGAACAAGAACAAAAGAGAGAAGGAATGACAGAAGAAGAGGAAAAAAGATAGGGGAAAATAAAATTTTAAAAAAAGCATCTCGTTTGGGGTTTGCAGGAGGTGACTCAGCGCCTGCAGTTCTAAATTCTCCTTCTGACTTGACTCTGGCTGGCCGTGTGCCTTGTGCCTTGCTCTATCTGAGCTTCTTACCTTGCAAAGCATCCAGGAGGGCAAATGTACTGGCAAAGCACAAGCATTTAAAATCCTCCAGCAGCCACAACAGTCAAATGCTGTGACTGAAATGTAAAAAACCAGAATGAGGGTGGGATGGGAGGAGAGGAAGGGATTAAAGGAGTAGAGAAAGGGTGAGGAGTGAAAGAGTGAGAGGAATGGGGAATAAAAGACTTGGGAGACAGGGGGAGAAGGAGAAAATCTTGGAAATGAGGTTAGGTGTTGGTCAGAGTCTCTACGTCCTCTTGCAATGGCAGGGGGAAGAAACTCGTCCTGCTGGCGTGCTGTAGAGACTGACACTTGCAGGCTCCCCACTGGTGTCACCTCTGCAATCCCTGTCCCAGAGCAGAGGAGCCAAGTAACCACGGAGGCCTGTCACAGAGAGGTTTCTAGACAAGAGGAACGCCTGACGTAGAAATGTCGCCTGTCGTGCCCCTCTGGCCTGTGCACGATCAGGACAGGGAAGAATCGGGCATCGTGGTAGGTTGGGGGGTTCTCGTTGACAGCCAGCTGGCTGGAGTAGGAGCAGCACTGCTCATCCTGGCAGCCCCGGTCTGCAATGCTGCTGCTGCGGCTCCTCCAGAGGCCTGTCCTGTGGGAGCCATGGATGCGGCAGAGGGAGAAGCGGCTGGTGTTGAGGGAGAGGCGGGAGTGGCCGCTGCAGCTGTGGAAAGCGTGGCGTGAGAAGATGGAGGAGGTGCTGGAGGCGCGGTTGCAGCGTTCACAGCCGTGGGCCGTTTCGCCGTACCGACACACCGTGTAGCTGTTGTAGGCCGGGGAGTTGGCCAGGTCCATGAGCATGGCCTCCGAGTAGCTCGGGATCAGCTGCCGGTTGGTGCAGATGTGCCACTCCAGCTCGGTGCTGTCCTGTGTGGTGTCCCGGGGCATGCGGTACCGGTACAAGGGCTCCTCTGCCGTCGTGGGTGCTGTGTACTCCAGGCCCAGCAGCTTCTCCACGTGGTAATGGACGTAAGCAGTCCGATACTCTATGAGTACCCTGAGCGGCCAGGAGATCATCAGGATAGCTGCCACCCAGAAAGCATAATGGGACACGTACCACGGGAGGTGATCCGGGTCTCCATAGGCCATCATGAGCTCTTTAAAATCCACATTTTTGAGCTGCATGCCTTCCCTCACCTCCATGTAGTCATCTAGTCCCTCGATCTCCGTGAAGAAGTGGGCTCTCTGAGTCAGGTAAGAGTTCTCAGACTCAATGTTGGCAAAGCTGAAGCACTTGGTGAACCTCAGCTTGGTGGCTGTATAGCTCTCCAGGCCCAGGAGCTCCTTGGAGATGTCCTTGTATCCACAGTGAGAGTAGTCAAACTCAGCTTCGGCCACGTGTGTGTTGACCCTCTCGTGGTATACCTGTGTGGTGGTGTAGGCATCGCCGTTGCGGTACCGCGTCACCTGCCGGGTTCGCCGCACAAAGTGGTAGCTGATGGCCTTCCACCAGATGCAGGGAGTGGCTTGCTGCATGCGGTTGATGCACTCGTACACACTGTCCACGTCTGCCTTGTACTGCAGCTCCCTCTTGACGTGGCAGTGCCAGCACTCCACCAGGTACACCACATAGAGCATGGAGAGGAAGGCCAGTGGGATATAGACGTAGCCGTCCGAGCACGGGCTGTCATGGTAGATCATAGACTTGCCCTTGAAGGAGCTATCGAAGCTGAGCTTGGTGACTCTGGCCAGCTGACACCAGGCCACTGCACCCAGGCAGCCATACATGAGGATGGAGAGGAGGAGGCATTTCCAGTGGGACTCTCGGCACATGCAAGCACTCAGGGACTGTTTCACGGGGCGTTGCTTCAATCACACCGCCGTGCAAGGGAAGAGAAAGACAAAGAGAGAGCGAGGAACCTGTCAGTCACACTGCTTTGCACAACACACACAGTGGCTGCTGCCATTAAGGCTGTGTCTGGCTTTTCTCTCGACTGCCTGAGGACTGAGACACCACCCTACTTAATATAAATGTCAACATAAACAGAAACACCCTGCCAGGGACAGAAGGGTCTGGACAAAGCTCTTTCCTTGCTTCCTTCTGCCTCTGGGGAGGGAAGTTGTTTGTGCAGCAGTGACTCACTGTGCCCACACCCTGGTCAGATGGGCATTTCTGCAGGGGGCAAGATAGTTCCCCATCGCCTTCACCCTGCCTGCAGTCAGCATCATTTATGCACCCTGCTATCTAGAGAGGTCAAGAGCGCTTCACAGCAGGTGAACAGCCAAAAGTGTGGGGCTGTAGAACTGCCCCTTTGCTTTATGAGTGCCCCGTGCTTAAGTTCCCACATGCTGCTGTTGGGGAGGCTCGGGAGCAGTGTCTGTCGCAGAGCTGTGGCCCTACAGGTTGTGCCAGCACAGGAGGACCAGCACTTCACGCAGCTAAAGCTGCTGCCTGACTCAGAGCTGACTCACATCCAACCCTGAAACCTACCAAATGATCGACACCATTTTCTTGGAGATGAGCCATCAGGAAAATGACTAGATTCAAGCACATTTAGTTGAAAAAATTGTCAAGATTACAGCACGATGCAGCATTGCTTCAGGCTGGTTAGACTAGCTCTGACCTAAAATACTTGAAAGCTTCAGTGTTGAAGCTAAGGCTGCATACGTGAATATTGAAAACAGCACACCCCTCTCTTCCAAGTCCCAAAAGTCAGGTAGGGAGCAGAGCTGGGTTCACGCTCCTGCACTCCCACTTTGTCCCCTGAGAGGGCATGATTGCAGACCTTACCCCAGCCCCGGTGCAATGAATCAGCTGCATTGTCGTGCCATGTTCAGCTGTAAAGAAAAATGCCAAATGGAGCCAAGCAACTAGCGGAAACAGAGTTGTGTTCCTGCAAAGAGCAGCAGCAGCCTGAGTTACACCACTGGCTGGCAGCTGTCTGTCTGTAGAGAGTGCATGAAGAAAGACCCCCACTGCCCTAGCAGGTAATGAGGAGGGCTGTTTGCACCCCTTTGGTTACTGCCATCCTCTGGCTCTCTCCTAACTGAGGAAATGACAGTGAGAAAGCAGATACACACTGATACTCATGCATCATCGTGCCCTCTGCCAAGCCTGATTTCATGCAAAAATAGAAGCACACTGTTACTCCTTCTCCCAAGGGGCCACCTCTAATGCATCAAACTGCTCCGTAGGTGCCAACAGATGCTAAGTTCAGGAAATGTCTTCTCTTTCTTTCTCCACAGATAAATTTCTCCCCCAGTAAAGCTTATCTTAGACCTCCAGAAGTTAGGATTCAGCAAGTGATCTTGAACCAGCAAGAAATTTAAGGACCAGCATCTTATAACTCAGGAAATAATACCACGGTGCCACTGGAAAGAGGAGTTTGATGTCTTCTCAATGATATGGAAGCATTGGCACCCAACTTGGTAGGGCTGTAGGGTCAGATTTAATACTGCTTTGCTTTTCTTTTCTTTTTCTGAGACAGAGAACCACTTCTAAGTAATCAGAGAGGGTTTTACATCTTGCTGTGAACACTGCAAAACTAGATTTCATGGTGTTTGGTTTTCATTTCAAAGCTTTTAATCTGACACTGTGTAAGTGCAGATTAATTTTATTGATTTTAGGAAGTTACACCAGTATACACTTGCAGGGACTTAGGGCAGAATCTGGCCCCTGATTCTTCCTGTTGCATCCAGAAGGAATCTGCAAAGAATTTATATTCTTATCCAAAAACTTTTGTATGTGCGCATGTGTCAGAATAAAGTATAATTATTCTGGGCTGTATTCTGGCTTCTGTATTCTCTTTACAGCAGCTAAAACAGATGTAGAGAAGCTAAGTGGGTTATAAAGTACTGGGTACATAACTTCTGGAGGTAGGGCAGTGAAAAAACGCAGTAAGAATAAGGCTGTTTTTCTTAGCCTTTTGCAGGAAACTTAGAGAAGAGCCACAAGGTGGCTTCAGGCAGTCCCTAGATCAGCTAAAAAATAACTAGAGAAGTTTTGGGAGTGAATCCCCTATGTGCAGTCTATGTGCAGTCATGGAGAGTTTCATCTCTTGAAACTCTCGTCAAATGCCCACTGCTCATTCTCAGTGTGGTTACTGCCTCAACGTAGGCTTCTGCCCCAGCTGTACCCTAGAGCCCAGGTCACAGCCCCAGGTTATCCTGACTCATGGGAAATCCATTGGAAGTTACTGACTTTTATTCTTTGTCTCTTCTTGGCATGAAACTAGAGTTTTTAACTGCTACAGTAATGCAAAAATATAAACTGTAATGAAGAATTTCAAAGCTCTATCCTTTTTTTCCCCCTGAGGGTTTTCTGAGGTGAAGAAAACTCTAAACATTAACATCTCTACTCCAGGTCCCGAGACTGTGCAGAAGGACCAGCAGGACAATATCCTAACACATGGATTTGTGTTCACATCCAGGCTTCCACAGGTACCTCTCATTTAAAATCACTTATGGTTCACACAGTGAAGAGTGCCTACCTAAAGGACCTACCAAAAAATGCCCAGCGGTCAGTTTTAATGTAAGGTGAGTGCTTAAGTCGTCCATGCAGCTCCAGGAACCCCATTTTTTTCTATGACTTGTTGGAAGTGCTGTCAGCCCAGCCCTGGGCACTGCCAGGCGACAAGGCTGTCCCATGCCAGTTAGGGCAATATTTGCCAAATGCACTGTAATCCCACCTTTCCTTTATCTCACTTGCTTTGATTAACAACTTCTCTGTGATCCAACCTACAACCCACAGGCTGGCTTCTGCCCAAGGGGTGGTTCAGCCAGCCCTGCTGGTTAGAGCTATCAGAGGCCACATCAGAGTGCGCAAATGCCTCCTCATGTGCTTATCTCTGTGAAATGCCATCTTCCCTTTGGGGGATGAGATAGCTCTGGTTCCACCAGTCCCAGAGCAGCACCCAGCTGGGCTGGCAGTAGCTCAGAGGCTTGCAGGTCCAACATGACATTTCTGGATGCATCCTCTGGAGGCACTTCAAAAATGGTCTTCAACCCACTGCACTGAAAGGGCTGGATCAGCCCAACATAGATTTTCTCCACTGTTCTCACTGCAGCCTGCAAAAGAGGCAGTTTCTCTCCTCTTTGCATTAGTGAAGACAGGCAGCCATAGAGCCCACTGCCACATCTGATTCACACACCTACCAGTCCAGTTCAGCAGGGCCTTCATGTTCAAAACCCTTTGGTAAAAAAACCAGGGTTTTTTTCACCTGGCTTTTCTGACCCACTGTGTCATTACTGCTGTTGTTCCTAAGCAAATCCCAGTCTCTGCAGGTCTTCAGTTATAAAAGAATCTCTCTTCCAGGGCCTACCCCCACAGCTGTCCTGCCTATTTCAAGTTCTGACCATGTTCACCTGGCCTATGACCCCCTATTTCTCCTTCCCTTTGCTGAAATAATTATATAATACAATTATACTATTAGAAACACTATTAGAATGTTTGTAAGAAAGCCATGAAATAGAACATAACTACAATAAAGGTATCAGACATTCAAAAATCTAATAAGGAAATATATCTTTTCATCTCTCTCTGCATAACAAATTCATTAGTATGTTAAACCAGCGGCTCCTAGACTTTATTAATTAACATACCACCTTCTTACAAGAACCATTTTTGTGGTACTGTGTGGAATTTTCTCCTTTCCGTACATAGTGTTTCAGATTGAAACAGGGCAAGCTTGTATTTCTGGATGAGTACAATAAATGCTTAAGGAAACTAATAATTTCCATGATAACTTGGGCTAGCCAGTGAACAGAAGTTGCATCCTTTGAGGAATGCTGTGGCATCTATGTTGTTTTGATGTGGAATAAAAGCATAACCCCTGGAAAATCTTAACAGAGAAACATAACTGAAGAAAGCAAAGACAGAGCCTGACAGAAAGCCAGAGCCAAACAGAGACTAGAATAGATGGAGGCTCAGTTGCCAGGCACTTTGTCTGCAAGCCAGGACTAAAGGGCTTGGTTCTCTAACCCAAACCCAGAGAGATGTCCTCCCTTTCCTGCTTTTGGGGGGCTTTGCTTTGGGCTTTGCTTGCAGCATTGACCTGAGAAACATCCTGACATATTAAATGAGGCACAGGCTGCCCAGAGAAGTTGTGGGTGCCCCATCATTGGAAGCATTCAAGGCCAGGTTGGATGGGCTTTGAGCAACCTGGTCTGGTGCAACATGTCCCTTTACATGGCAGGGGGCTGGAACGAGAGGATCTTTGAAGGTCCCTTCCAGCACAAACTGTTCTGTGATTCTACAGCCACGTATTGTGAAGAGGAATGGATTTGTCAAATCAAATGCTTCACCCAAAAGGTCCCAACCTGCTCTGATGATAGTACAAATTGTAAAAATCTCCTGTTTTGGATAGAATGCCATGAAGCAGCACAGCTAAGCTGTCAGTATCACTGTGTGTGAATTTCAGGTTGTGTTAAATACACGTGCTGTAAATAACGTCTTGCTAGGCTCTGGCATGCTGCTGAACTGCTTTCAGAGGCCTCCCTTCTCATTCCACCTGACTGGATTGGAAACTCCTGCTAACTCTTACCGAAACTATCCATAATCACATGCCAAAATTCACTTTACTCTTCCACACTTAAAAACAATAACCAAAAAATATTTTTCAAATTCTTACTAGATCTCAGCATGAATGACCAAAATGTCATGAGAGAGGTGGCATATGCGGGGAGGGTTGTGGGTGTCTGTGCTGTGAACCTTGTGGAGAGGGGCAAGGTTTATGGATAGCCTGCCCTGAGCTGGCCCTGGCCCCAGGCAGTCAGCCAGCCCCAGAGCACTGCTCTGCATTTGCTTGGGCTTTTTTGGCCCACCATTTCCAGAAAGCTCAGACAGAGCAAGGACCTGTGTACTGCTCAGTCAGCTCCATATGGTCTGTTTGCTGTCTGGTGGTGTGGAGCGTTCTGAGGCACTAAAATGATAGATGCTATTTAATTTGTGGCCTCAGTGGCTGGAAAATAGTCTGGAAAGCCCCAACTGCTGATGGAGAACTGGAATTTCAACTGACACCTGTAGGAGACCGGAGTTTCCAGGCTGGCAACATTTCGATTATTTCTCACTTAAGAAACTTAGTTTGCAAATGATAAAACATCCAGGCAGTGGCTGAAAGGGCAATTGCCTTCAAAGGCACCCTCTGATGGCAGATGCCCAAGATCCAAAGCACGTTTCCAAGGGCTGAGGTAGAGCCTCCTTTGCACAGGCATACCCACCCAGCTCCTCCTGGCTCGACAGCAGCCAGGTCAGGTTCTGGCTGCAGCAACTATAATTAAAACCATTCAAACGTGCTCTTGTGTTGTAGAAGCGTGCAGATTTGGGTTGTTAATCTTGCCTAGTGCAAAGGGGTGGAGAGAGAGTTGAGGCGGCGTGCACAGCCTGGCACATCCCCTGCTTAACATCTGGAGCTGAGCGTGCTCTGGTGGCAGGAGCAATGGACTGGTGGCCAGGGTTTTGGCTCTGTTACCCATCCCCTGACTCCTCACAAGTGACCAGATCTAAGACACTCGTAGGTAAGTTGTAGCTGGTAACCACCCTAAGTGAGCCTGAAAGTGACTGCACTGGGGGTGGCCAAGAATGAAAAATAAAAATTACTTTCTCTCAAACTCTGATTTTTCCTTAAAAGGCATATTCAAAATGTAACACTGATGCTAAAGAACGGGAACAACACATTTCTGGATAAGCAAATTGTGCTTGTGACTCTAGGTTCCCTTTCTCTTGATGGGTACATAGAACAAATTAATTCCTCAAGGCACAAGCCAAGGTGGTCTCGCTAACCCCGTTCCTCTAAAGAAGTTTCCTATGTAGCAGGAGGAGGAAGGGCCACACTCAGAGAAGCCCAGACGGATTCCATGAGCCCAGGTTTTTGAATGCCTAACCTGAAACTCTGGTGCCTCTGTTCTGCCAATGTTGGCTCACTGCTTTTGCTGGCCTCTGGATACAAACACGCCTGATAGCAGGACTCACCCCACTAGCCACCCACTAGTGGCAGGGATTCTTACTAGAGAATAAACAACCAGACATTTCTGCAGCCCTTACAGGTTGTCACAGAAATTTATCCTACCAACTTTGCATGGTTATGCTGGGTCAGGAAGATTCAGCTTATATTACAACCCAATTTACATTTATCCCTTAAGACTAGGAGACACTACACCTTCTCCTCATAGCTTCTGTATCTCACAGGCAATGCAATTTCACTCTGCCACCCTATGTACAGCCCAGACACTAGTGGCTGGTAAAAGCTCACCTTCCATAAAGACACTCTATTTTAACTGACAGCTTAAAAGAAATGAAGAACCTGCAATTCCCTTCGAAATTTGTTCCGGTGATGAACTTCTATTGCCTTTGCAATTTTGTCTTCAAAAATTAAAAAAAAACTTCAGCCCCCATTCATGGCAGTGAGGATGCCCATTCTCTAAGTGATGAAAGACTCCTTTCATATGACTGCCGTCTCATTCTGAAGATACTACTCCATTCTAATTATGACATCTTCAGCCTTCTTTTTGACAATTTAAAGGAGTCAAGGTCTTCAAGTCTTCACTTCGCTGCTCTAGCTCTTTCTGGTGCTCTGCTCTCTCTTCAGTACCTTAAGATCCTTCTTAAGTCTTGCAAGTAAATACAAGACTTCAGCACTTATTTCACTGGCATCATACCAAAACATAAAATCACCTTCCACTCCCACTCATTCCCCCTTTTTACTGTCTTCAAGGGTTGCACTAGTAGATTTCTGCCCAGCAGCATCCCAGGAGTTCATGTTCAACCTCTCACTCACTTGGCTCCCAGGTATTTTTTGAGTCACTGTTTCTGAGGACAGCTGAAAGGTTGGCTGCACTCTCCACCCTGAAATGTGTAACTTCAGATTTGGCTTTGGACTGCGTAACTAAATTATGAAATGAAGGAGATCCCTAAGGAGAACTGTGCTCATCTCACCATTATAGACCTGCCTGCTAGTGTTTGTGCCAACTGTAAATGTTACCAGCAGTGAGTCTATGCCTAATTCCAGTGCACAGTGTCAAATCTGGTAATTACTCCTGCAGAACTCTGCCAGTCTAATGGCTAAATACCCCATTAACTTATACAAGACAACTGTTTTCACAAAGCTAAGTGTCAATCACAAAAACAAGGCTGTAAGCATTATGTGGACTCTGAGGTGCTCCTCACACTTCCAGTGTTCACTGCCAGGAATAATTCCATGTGCAGTTCTGCATACAATACTAAGAGAAACCCTTCCAAAGCTTCAGTAGAGCACATTATCACCTAGCTAGCTGTTACTGTATGACCTTCATGAGAAGCCATATTTTACTCCAGAAGTAGCTGTGTAGCAGTGTGAATTTGAAGCATCTCTCTTTCTAGCTGCCTCAGTAGTGCTTACGGCACGCAAAGGGTTACGGTGACACTGAAAAAACTCTTGTTTTGTCCCCTGCCAATTTTGACTGGCACAATAAATTTGAACTGAAAGTTTCCAAACTGACACCAAGAGAAGGGGGAGAAATAGCCTGTGATGTCTACAGGAAATACACCAAATTATTTTGGAGTCACATTCTTTAAATATTTGATCTATAATTTTGGCTTATCCTTGCTATTTCTCCATATGTGTCTATTGACAAAATTACTTTTTCCTCTTCTGTCAGACTTTACTCTTCAGTCTCCTTGAAGACTGCAGCATGAGCTGTATGAGCAGAAAATACGCTGCCACAGCATGAATTTATTCTGTTTTATTGTTTATTCTTTGAATTTATTGTGGTCAGTTTAGGGCCCAAGCTTGACTGTCTGTGCCTGGTTCACAGACCTGTGTTCCCCAATTCCAAAAGTATTAAAATTCTCCTTTGGAGAAATCATGCCAAAAGCATTTCCTGTCCTTTTAAATCCCACGTGCGTTTGTCCTTGGGGGTTGACCTCAAGAGCTGCAAATTTGCTGAAGGAAAATGCTATCATGTCTAAAATGAAAGAATGAGAGAAAACAGAGGGTAGCAAAGACGTGGCCTGAATGGAATTAGAGAAATGAGGGGGAAACATGGAAGGTGGGAAGAAGTGAAAGAGGGAAAAGGACACACTCCAAATGCCAGTACCACTGAGGCAGGGGGAGGGTGCTGGTGGGTGAGGAGAGACCAGCCAGCGTGGGCAGGGGCAGGAGGGAATCAGGCCCAGAGAAAGGACCCAGGTGAAGATTAATGGAGGAAGCACTGAGCCTGACAGCACCAAAGCATCCTTTGAGCCAGCAGATATCCCGGCCCATCCATGACCTGGAAAGCAGATACTCCTGAATGGCTGCTTTCTCGCTGCTGGGAACTTCTCCAAAAATCGGATCTATGCCCCTCTCTCCTTCCCACAGCCTGGTGGGTAGGATAAGGCTGTGCTAAATCGGACCAGAGATTCCTACGGAGTTGACGGTGTGCTGCAGGGCCGATGCTGCAGGATGTCTCAGCAGGATGTGGCACCACAGCACACTCCTGCTCTCTGCCAAAACCTGGCTTTGGGGCTACAGGGTGACTTCACTGTCTTCAACAACAGAACGACTCCACATCTTGGAATTACTCATGTAAGCAAGGAGTTAATCTTGTATTTTTCCCTTCTTACTTAGCAAGTATAATCTTTGTGTCCATGGGGAAAAAGGAATGGGGGAAACACTGACAGAGGACTGTGAAAAAAGAGATAAAATCAGATAAGAAAGAAGAAAAAAATAGTGGATAAATTAACACTGGTCATAACTGAATCTGTCTCTCTGGATTTATGCTTGTGATTAATAGATCCCAATGAGAAGCTTGAAAGGGAAAGAGTAATCAATAACCACAAGTCGTACACTTTGGCAGGTGGTGACCAGAGTCTGGATGAAAGCAGAATTTTGTCTCTAACTAAGACAGACTCCTCAGTCTTGGTCAAGACAGGGCAGGGGAAAACGTTCCACCTCCTGATGGCAGGACATAACACAGAGAGGACCACTGAGTCCTTGCTAGACAAGTCCTAGTTAATCAGAACTGAGAAGAGCCCTGATACCAGGACCAGCCTCTGGTGCTGAGAAAGGCTTCACCACTTATGCAGTGGACAGGGGTAAGGCAAGAACAAGGAGATTTCTATCCACTGTCCCCAAGCAGCCACAACAGATGTGGGTGCAGCTATCATCTTCTAGCTCCTTAGGGAATCCTGGTGAAAGACCAGCCTGAGAAGTCTGGGGTGACCAGGGAGAGGACAATTGCAGAAGTGCAACCTCTCACTGCTTTCCAGGGCTGCATGAACTCCTAGGTCAGATGCTCATTAGTACAGTGAGGAAGGAGCCTGACGGGCTGTGCTAACCCAGACACTGGTGTAATGGTGGGCACAAGTGTTCCTCCACCATGTGACCCAATCTGGGCACCGCATGGGGTATCAGTAATAAGGCCTGCTAAGGAGAAAGGGAGATATTACAGCAGTCATCTCATCAATCCCCTCCTGGGGAGCCTGAAACAAAATGCCTCCTGCCATCCATCTTGAACGGCAAGAAGCCCATTACCCCTAGTTCCTGCTGAGCCAGTAGCAAGGAAAAGGAAATATAAGGGATAGAAGACAACCAAAAAAAAAGCCATTTTGCATCAAAGATAATCTCCCTCCAGTCCTTGAACACATAGCAGATTGGTTGCTGCACATCTATTTGCTCATCTGCCATGAAACTCCTGTGAGAATAAAAACTTCCTGCAGGCGGGGGCCATGATGTCAATGCATAGCAGAAATGCTGTTACGAGGTTTGAAAATAAGAACCTGCATCATGCACTCCACGTGTTTGCAGCGTCACTGGCTCAGGCGTTCGTTCGCACTGGCAACTGCCCTCCTGTGGTGAGCAGGGATCGTCTGGTTTCTCATTGTTTAAATCCCTGCGGATTTAATCTCCTCCTTCCATCAACGGAGCTGTCAGGGAGAACACCTCAGGATAGGCAGGTGCACAAAATAGTAGCATTAAATCCTTTCCACAGCAAAGCCCATGGCAGGACAAGTCAGAACTATGAAAAGACACAAATCTTGCTGATCCACCTGCATTTCAGATTCTAGGATGACCCTGAAATACCATGCAAAGACAGTCTGTTATTTCACACCAATCATCCTCATGAATTCAAGCCAGCATCTGAAGAGGAGGAAAGCAGAGGTCAGGACAGAAGGAGCCTACAGTACTCTAAAATATCAGATTCAGGATTAGGCCCTGCAGAATACTTCTGAGTTCTTCAAGCAGAAATAAAGGAAATCCCAGAAACAAAAGACATTTGGATCCCTGCCAACACATATGCTGCTCATTGCAGCAGGATGTGAAAGCCATTTGTTATTATATAAGGGTGCATACATGAGTGCCGTGAAGAATTTGGCCCTAAACACATCCATAAGTGATGCTTCCACATGCTGCTCCAAGGAAAACTGTGCAGTTTCATCTTCAGTGCCAAGGAATCCTAGCAACAAAATGGTCACCACTTACAAAATAGAAATTAGGGCTATTTTTGTGGCAGCTTTTTACAAGATCACCAAAATGCTGCACTAACAAAATTACTGCTTTTCCCCCCAAATTGCTGATGTTGCTGCCACTGGCTTTCGACTCCATACCAATAAAAAGAGCATATTTGGAGGCAGAGGATTTTTCCCAGTAATGCCAATGCTGGGTATGAGTTCATCAGGGAAGGAATGCTGGGATTCAAGCTGCCTCAGAGCAAGAGAATAACTCTGAGAACAGTTCTTTTTTCTACACTTTAAGACACATCATACTTAGCTCATATTACCTACTCCCCTGCCTTGAATATTGGTGGTTTCTAGTAGACACAGGATAAATTCCACAGGTATAACTAAATGGCTTGCCTCAACAGTTATCAGTTAACTGATAAAAGCATTACATAACTGCAGCAAAGCTCCTGGGATGCAGTTCCCAGCCACTGTAGGATTAGTAAGGCCAAGTGAATGACAGGAGCCATAGACGGCTGTGCCACTTGGTATTTTCCAGCCTGCCTCATGCCTAGGCAGCCGCTTGCCCCCCACCACAGCCAGCCGTGCTGCACGGAGGTGTCCAGGCAGGTGCCCTTGCCCCTGCTCCCACACTGCAGGGATATCTGAAAAGGCTGATGGCAGCATCCATCCATCTGTTCGTCCTGTGGCTGCAGAGTGGAGCGATCCTCAGCAGTGTGCTCCAGCCTGTGAAAGCAGACCCAGCTCCCTGCACCCTTGGCATGCAACACAGAAGTACTACAGCCCCCGGGGATCAGCCAGGTGCAGCCTGCTGACTGATACACTGGTGTTACCAGTGGCTTTGCTGAGATAAAGGGAAAATTGACACCAGCCAAGGGAACACAGGAGGGATAGTGGGACCAGCTCCCACTGCCTCAATCCTTGAGGGATGGGGACAGCAGGGAGGCAGAAGGGGAGAGTAGCTGCCTGCCAGCTTCTCTGCTTGACAAAGTCTCAGCTGGCTTCAACAGGAACCCTGTAATGCTTGCTTTGCTCCCACCTTTACACAGGAGAGGCAGCTCCCCAGAGGTAAGAGAAGAGCAAGCAGGGAGAGGAGGCTGGCTGTGCTCCTGCAGGTGTGTGTTCTCCTGTGCTGTGCACACCATCAGCCTGCAGCAGGGGATCTTAGTGCCATAGTTCAGTGGTGTACAGAAGCTTGTTCCTTCCCACTCCCAGGTTCCCAGGGTCACTGGTGCTCTCCTCGTCCTTGAGGCGCATGTCCTATGCCTTAGTGTTTTCACCATCACCACAGGTCTTTTGTCCTGCCCAACCTTCCCTCAGTCTCAACATGGGTAAGTGAGGGACTGATCTGAAGCCAAGCTGGACAACAGCTATGGACCAGTTTCCCTGGGGGGAAAAAGCAGAGAGCCAGCAAAGACATCCTTGTGAGGAGCAAGTCAGAGGAATGTTAGTTCCACACCAGTTCTCTAGTTTGCAGCCTAGTCATTGAACGCCTGTTTAGAGACTTTGTAAATGAGAAAAATAGTTCATTATTATGAATACCTTTTAATCTTTGCTCACACTAAAGGAACACCTTGAGATTTAAATGAAGGATATAGAAATAACTCTCAAGTCCTCAGGAGAAATACGATCCAGGACTGATCCAAGATCCAGTGAAGTCTGGGGAAGTCTTTCAAAGGGACCTGTGAATGAAGGTTTGCCCAGAAGCATAGTGTTTTATTTTTATTCTCACTTATTTGCAATGCCATTCTTTTAACTAGCAAAACCAGAACAACACGGCTCTGTGATTTGAACTGTCAACTTCCAGCCTTCCCATGTGTGACTTCCAAGCCAGAGCGCTTCAGCCACACCTCAGCAGAGGCAGTGCCAGCCCCACGGTGCTGGGCTGCTGCAGCTCAGGCTGTGGCCATGCCAGGTCCCTCATGCTGCTGAGCTGAGCATGCCTTGCAATAACACCCAGCCACTCCTCAGGCTTCGACTGCTCTGTCAGATCTGGGGAGTTTGTTTCCCCATCTCTGCACCATGCTGAACACAGCTGTGACCTCAGAGCTGGCAGGTTTTTAAAACAGTACGCTGGTTAAGATAAGGGTGTATCCCAGCAGCTAATGCTTCCCTGGGAGAAACAGATTTTCATTGTAAATATCACTTCTCTATCCCTCTTGCTTCTCTGTGACACATTCTTCAGCAATATGTGACAGCACAGCAGGAGAAAACGTCACTGAAAATTCATTTAAAAACCTAATGGTTAAAAGGGATCCTGAGAGCCAGGACACTTGGCTTTTATTTCTTGCCTTGACTCTTACCCATGTCATGTTGTCAGCAGACCTTCTTACACCTCCTGAAGACACCGAAAAAATAGGACTTATAAAGTGATTTCACACGAGCATTGCAGCAGAACCCTCCAGGAAAGCACATGATCTGCATGTGAGCTGTTGCACCCTGCCACTCCGAGTACCAGCTGGTGGGAAGCAGAGGATTTAGCTCCTGTCCTGGCCTGCTGGCAGGCAGTCCCCTGCAGAGAACTGTGGAACACCTCAGGCCTGAAGACAGAGTGTCATCCCCAGCCTTTCAGCACATGCCCTCACTACACTCCTCTTCCACCAGGTACCGGCACTTCTGCCTGGCCACTTTACCTCTAGGAAGCCCTGAGGGAGTTGTTCTCTTTATTTTTGGTGTTTAGAGGGATTCTCATGCTGGCAGGACTCCACTGGCAGATGATACCATCCCAGCCTCCACAGTGCTCTGCTGTGCTTCCTCTGCTAATTGCAGGATGGGGAAGATGGCATGGCCTATTCCTGTGGGCATGTTGTACTCCACAATTCTCAGGCCATCTCCTAAGGGCAATCAATCACATGGGTACAAAGAAGGCCTCCAGCCATAAATCCATCACCACAAATCACTTCTCTCCCAAAGCCATGACCTGCAGAAGTCTCTGACTGATCCCACTCTCTTCCCGGGTGAGGTCAGGTTATTCAGACTCTTCATTTGCCAGTCACCTCAATTACCTACCCTTGGCTTCCTTGCCAGGAGCAGGACCCTTCATGACCTGCTCTTTGCCCTTTGCTGTCAGCTCCTACCTGGTCAGGCCCTGCTCTCACCAGCTGGCTGCTGTTTCCAGCTGTCTTCCCTGAGGCCCAGTACTACCAGTCTTTCCTGAACAAGGCCTTTGCTGGCTGAATGCTGAACTGGGATGTGTAAAACCTCAGCTGTATGGGAATGGTGCTGTGTGTGAGTTGGAATTCTTTGTATGTTATTCACCTGATGTAAAACTACAGAGGTCAAAAGTTCACACATTTCAGGGGGCGTGAGCCTCCTCATCCTCTCCCAGTGGCATGCGTGGCACCTTGAGAGAGGCTGCCAGCTACATCAGACACTGCTTCACAACCTTAACTCCACACTGGGAAGGCTGCCAGCCTCCTGTGCCACATGCAGCCAGGCTCTTCCATTCTTCCCACTCGTCATCTGTCCTTCCTGTTTCAGGCACTTTTCTTCCTTGCTTTTACTGCAGGAGAGATGTGCTGTGGGCAGAGCAGCCAGCGCTCAGGGAGGAGCTGGCATGGGTGGCTGTCAGAGGCAGCCTCAACCCCTGCCCTGCCCTGTGTGGTGCTGTTGGCAGAGGCCTGTCCAGCTCCACTCCGGCAGCATCCTCGGTATAGCACATGGTTGGCTCCCCTGTGCAGTGCTGCTGAAATGAAGCTGCCCCGTTAAGAGTTTTGGGGAGTTAACAGAGCTGTTACAGCAACTGTGACCTCAAAAAGTTTCACTATGTGCTATTTTTAACTTTACAGGTCTTAAGCTCAGAGGAGCACAATGAATGATTGGAATCTGAAGGTGAACTATATTTTCCATAATTAGAACTTAAAAACTAATTAACTACTTAACCATACTTTATCCAAAAAGTAGAACTCATGAAAACTCTGACACAGCCTTATCTGCTGTGTCACAACAGCATCACCGCAACAACTGAAGGGCCTTACAATGCTGGTGATAGCTCACCAACCACTGCTTTTGGTGTGAACTCATGACAATGTGTTAGGAAACATGGGGAAACAAGCCCTACTCATTATAGATTACTTGGGGATATTTTACTCCTTTTACTCTGTTTCCACAAAGTCCCTGGTCACTGGCAACGATTTGAGCTATTTTCTTCCAAGGTGTAGAAACAGATGAGAGAAAACAAAATGCTCCATTCCCAGGGAGAAGATACCTCCACCTCACTCTTGCAATGGCTTGCACTGATTGCAAAACATCCTTGGTATCCACACTTCCCTTCTTCGGGGAGATCCTCCTCTGGGGTCTCTGAAGTGAGAAAGGGAGAACAAGGAGAGTATTTGGGGCTTCCAAAAAGTGTGCAGACCCATTGCTTTTCCACCTACTGTTGAAAAGTACTAGGTGACTGTCTGTCCACCTGAAAGAACAGCATTAGAAACCAAGTCTGAAGGCAACCTACCACCAAGTCACCTAGTCTGTCCCTTTCCCATGAAGTGACATCTACACACTTATCAGCCATTTGCCTAAATTGTCCTTGTAACCCTCCAGCAGCAGAACTCCATGAGCTCCACAGTCGCTACAGTCCAGTGCTTCACTGAGAAAATTCCCTTGCAGGAGGGATTGGAAAAGTCAGCTGAAGGAGCAATTCACTTCATTCTCAGCCGTGGAGGTGAGGAGCACTCTGTTGGAGAGGACAGAAGACTCTGCCTGCAGTGGCCCACACAGCTGAAGCCCAGGCTGCCCTTCAGAGCTCAGATGATACATTCATTTAGTATTTCCTGTCTATTTTTTTAAACCCTTGACAGTTTCTCATGTGAAGTGCAGAGAAGACAGCCAACTCCAGGGCACCAAGAACAGACATGTGATCAGAAGATAAAGTGGGACAACAAAAAGAACAAAAGCAGAAAAAAGATGCAATGGCTCAGCATGGATTTTCTTATGACAGAATCTGCAATGCAAATACTGCCTGAAACTGCAGGATCATGAAAAATACTGCCACTCCTGATGGACTTTTTCTTTTGTCTCTATGAGGGAAATAACTTGGATCAAGGAATGAGGAGCACTCTTTGGTTTATGTCTGCTGAATAAACCAAGGGCAGGAGGGGAAGAAAGGGGCCTGTCCTGTTTGACTTTCATCCAAGAGGGGGAATATCAAGCACTTTGCCTCAAAAAGATAACTGTTTGGTCAATTGTACTCACTTGGGATGGTGACAGCCTTCCACCAGGCTAACCATCACCTATCATTCAGGGGATTAGCTGAGCAGGTTTTTGCATGAGGTTGTGAAGAGCCAAGGACACGGAAAAGCAGAGTTTCCCTAGGAATCATGTCTCACATGTCCTGCCCTTCTCTGGGCATCAGTGTTTGCTGTGTGAGTGCCCTGTGCAGCTTTTGAAGAAATAGCCCCTCTCTGGAGATTGATACCCAATGGTCTCTCCACAGCTTTTATTTAACCTCTCATCCCCCTGGGTACATCTCAGCCCACAGATGGGGACAACTTAAAGCTAACTGGTCTGTTAGTAAGGGCTTTATGCCTGGTGTTCTCAATGCCATAAAATAAGCCTTGACAAATAAAATAAGTGTTGGGGGAAAAGGATGAAAAAGCTGGATAACTAAATGGAGTCAACGCCCCAAGCAGAGGGTGTCTCTCCAGTGGCACACTGAAGAGGAAAGGTTCCAGCCATCTTTTGACCCCACAGCCTGTAAAGCTGTAGCCTGCAAACAAGCACTATGTGTGTTTTCTTAACTTGTAATACCTCTTTGGCATTGTTGTGACCACAAGTAGCACTTTACAAATTAGCCCCTGTTGTGTTTCACAGTGGCAACATGAGACAAATGAGGCAGTTTTAAGTGGTCCCTCTTTCCTGCAAAATTTCCATCAGAAGGCCAATGACTGTGGGTTTCAGGAACATTGATCCATGAGGTTTCCCCTTTTATTTAAATAGCTTAACTGATTATGTTATGTCATACCCAATTTAAGTTCTTAAATATGGAAGAGAAGATAAAAACAGGCATGGACAACTGCTGTTTGACTTTCCCAGTACAGACAAGACAAATACATATTTCAAAATGTCAAGTGGCTGCTGGTTTCAGCTTTCTTCAGTGATTACTTGGCTTTGGAAACACAAAAATTATGTTTGTACTCCCCAGCTTTGTCTTCCTGAAAAAAATCCTCTTTATTTCCAACTAAGTTTTAAAGATTCAAGTATTTAAGACCAGTACCTCCCAACTGAGGTATAAATTGGCAGAAATTAAGAAAAGTTGCTATCAACTCTTCAGTGTAGGTATAGACTATCAGAGTAACAAGAAAAGTAGCCAGCCTACTGCTTAACCAGGGCAGTACAGAGCAGCAGGTTCTGCTGTTTCAGAGAGGAAAGCAAAGGTAAGTATCTCCAGAGAATCAATCTTCAGCAATAACTGCTGAAACATTTGGGAAAACGAATCTTTTGCATACCATGCCCTGAAAGATCTTGATTCCTCTTCACAAGACTTGGTGGAATGGTAGAATCCTACACTAATAACAAAAGCCCATCTATTCCAGGTCATTCAGCTCAAGCAATTAACGTTTCAGTAGAAAAAATCCAAACCAGAACACTGTCAGGTGATCTGAGGGCTTGCTCTGACATTCAGCAAAGTCAGCAGGAAGCCTATGTGGTCCTTGGCAGAGGAGGACAAGGGCTGAGGCAGGTGAACTGAACTGCTGCTCTCCTTCCTGCTCCACAGCTTCACCTTCGCTTCTCCTTTTTTCAAAAGTAAAAACTTAGACTTCAGACACATTCTCCGTTACTAGCTCAGGGTTCTATCTCACATTGATTTAATACCCAATAAAGGCAATTTTCAGTCGCTGTTACCATTTAGGTCCATGCATTTGATCTAAGTGAAATCCATAAATGACAAGGCTTAACAGAGGAGCCCATGAAATGCCCATTTAATACCAATACAGGGCATTTACATGCAACTGTAGGCCCAGGTGCAAAAAGTCTATTTCCATAGTGATGAGGAAGGCATGAGGAAAGACCAGCATTGCAAGACTGCAGCGTTAAGACATCACAGGCATTTGAGATATAGACTCAAATGTACAAATATTTGTGTTGGAACAGAAGAAAAACTGAGTACAGGATGAATGAAGCAAGATACAGATAGTGCTTAGCAGAGAGATCAAATGCTTTCATGTCTACAAATGGCTTAGATGTTTTTATGGCGGACTTAATACATTGCAAAGCCTTCAGTAGCTCCTGGTCCTAGAACAAATAAATCAAAAAATCCCTTCCAGCATTAAATATCTATTGATCATCTGCAGGACTGTAATTATATTGGTGTGCTCCAGCTGTATCCTGGATCCAGCCACAGTTCTTCATGGCAAACTGTGTCACAGGTGTTTAAAAAGCTATTGAACAGGAGAAAACTCTAATTTTCACCCATGCATGATAGTTTTGTCAACCTGAGCTGCAAAGTCAATTTTTAATTACAGGTAGTTTAAAACCTGCTGTTTTGTTTTAGGCTAAGTATCCTGCAGCTTCACATAGGCTTTGTTGAGGCTACTGGATTTTGACTACAGGATTATGTGACTGTTGATGAGCCATGGGACCTGTTAACAAAAGCTTTAAGCAGACTAACTGCACATAACAATGTTCCAGGGCTGCTTTCACTTCTGTTTTCAATTTTCTCTGCCTGCTCTAAGGCTGCTCTCTGCATTCCTAGGAGTATGGACATTCATTTTAAACTCCGTATTATGAAGAAAGTTCACTCACTTCCATGAACAGCACATGGATTACATGACGTAAATGGCAGACCTGTCAAAGCTGTTGGAAGCAAAGGCTACATTAGGCGCAGAAGAAAATCCCAGGTATTTCTAAAACAGGACAGCCTGCAGTCCTCCAAGTGTGTGCAGGACAGCACACACACATTGTCACCTACTGTCACACAGCCCTGCAGTTCTGTCTGGCCAATACCTTGTGGCTCAGGATTCTGTGTCAACACCCAGACACATCCATTATTCCCTCTCTATGATGTGCAAGGCCCCAGTAAGTACTTCCCAGATGATCTAAAGAAACACATTACGCTGTATTTTCTCCACTGTTTTCTGCTGCAGATTAGGCAACAGGAGTGCCTAGGCCCCAAGGGTAAAGGAGAGGCATGACCTCCTCCTTTGCCCCTGAGCCCCAGCCTGCAAGCCCCTTCTCATGCTCCCTGTGCCCCTCCGGCCACCTCCACCAGTGCCTCGCAGAGCTGCAGTCTCCTTGACCATTTCACAAGTCCCAGGGAAGAGGCAGGCTCTCCTAGGCCAAACCCCAAGGGGCTCATTTAGCCAAACTTCCACTGGGCAGGCCCCCTTTGGCCCCCGCTGCATCGTTTGTGTGCGGTGCCGCTGGCGCAGCCGCCGCCCCGAGCCCGGCAGC
>VZTJ01006669.1:600228-613099 GCA_013397795.1 Orthonyx spaldingii
GTGCACCCCCGCCGCCGGCCACCCCCCTCTCCGCGCATCTTCACGCCTCCGCCTCCTGCAGCTCAGCCTCGGCCACTTCTCCCGCTTTTCCCCAGCGCCCGGACTTCGCCCGGGCTGGCGGCGGGACGCGGCCCGGCAGCGGCAGCAGAAGGGGCAGGAGAAGGAGGAAGGCTGCTCCGCGGAAGCGCTCCGTCACGGAGCAGCCCGAAGATGCCCCACTCCCCTCCCTGTTCGCTGGGGCTGCGCACCGGGGGCAGAGGGCAGCGCTGTCGGGACCGAGCTCTGGGGCTGCCCCTGCATCCTGCCTTGCTGCCCACCTTCCCCTCCTTTTTCTCGGAGGAGTAGCTGGCAGAAGAAATGGAGGCACCCAGCTGCTCCTTCACCTTCCTACCCTCCCTGCGGCCTGAGCCTCTCCTCTGTTTCATCTGCCTCCTGCACAGGTCTGCCCTCACAACGGCAGCCTCCTGCAAACTCCCTGCCCTGTCAATATTTCTTCCTCCTGCTTGCATCCTGTGCTCAGCACATCCAGTCACGATTGGCTCTCCTGCTGATCAGGACTGGTGTACTGCACCATCTTACCTTGGCATGTTAGCTTCATGTTTCATTACACTCTTGTGAGGATCATCTCATTTGATCCATTTCTCTCTCTGTGCCCTAGAGCAGCATATATGTTAAATCCTTCATAAAATCTTGCGAACAGGCAAGTGAACACTCTTGAAGCATCAACCTTCACCTTAATATTTGTACTTCAACTCCTGCCACAACATGCTTGCTGCTTTTTCAGGCATACTGCTCTGGAAAACGCCACTCCAGTTTCAAGGCACTCAGGCTGCATAAGAAATTGTTTAGAAGGACTGTAGAGCAGAGAATGGTGCTTGGTGTGTGGATGCATAAAGCAAAAAACCCCAAAACATGGATTTTCTAAAGTATTGGGTTCTGCCAAATCTGAATTTTAGGATATTCATTGCATTGGAGAAGTCTTGGCTGATGCCGGATTGAGAAACCTACCCATTCTTGGGGGTGCAAGATGCCCATGAGAGACAATTAACAAACTCCCTTTGCCTCACATATCTCTGGCTTACACTGCAGTGCAGCTACTGTCACTGTAGCTACAGATACTTGTGCCTTGTCCTCCCCTGATGACATCTCCTCCTGGCAGAAATAGCATTTGTTTGGCTGCATCCAATATATACGTCCAAAGCAGTCTGGCTTTTACTTCTCTCAGACCTGGGGAGGAGCTGTGAGATGCACAGTGGAAGGGACTACAATGCAGGTTTATAAACCACATGAAAATGCACATTTAAAATACTCAGTTTCCTGACCCTTAAATATGTTGTAGAATGGGTGCTGGGGGCATGATGAGGTGTTGTGGTTAGAAGGAAAATGTGCCAAGCCAGAAAACTGTGCACTGAGACACTGGGGATAAACTTTGTATTTGTGCCAAATTTGTATTTGTAAGGACTGTTAAAAAGCACTACTTAAAGGCAACATGAAGTGAGATATAAAAAATGGGCTTTAGTGTGTCACAAGGCAGCTGTGAAGAAGCATCCCCATTCAGTAAGGCAAAAGGGCTGACAATTTTCAGAAGTTGGGCCCCCCATTTGTACAGACAGCAGGGAGAGTCTGTGCACCAGAAAGGTGTCAGCTTGGCAAGCCACACAGCCCAGGAGTAAGAGCATCATATTCAAAAGCTGAGTCAGACAAGGACAGAAAACAAAGACCTGGCAGAGCTCAGCCTGTCAGATTTGTCTGCCATCCCAGTCCAAATGGTTGCTTTTATTTATTAAATACATCTAATACCCACTGGACTTCAGGGCTGCCTGAAGACCTTCATGAATTTATTTTCGTTTCCATAGACACTCCATTTTTGATGTTGAATAAATTGTGATTTATTTCATCTAAACCAATCCTGACTGTTTTTTGGCTAACACCTGCCAGTAGTCCCAAGGACTGGCTAATTGGCCCTTCCACCTTTAAGAGATGAAGCTGTCTCTGAGGATATGTAGCCCCCAGTTGAATTCTGGCTTTCAATCTGGAAGGCACATGCATATACATCTTCCAACCTGCCATACCGTCAGAATTCTGCTGGTACCTGAAGCCAAAACATAGGAAAAAAACCTAGAGATGAAAGAGATCTGGAGAAGGGAAAATAAAGGTTACTGTCCCTGAGATTTAAGCTTTGGAAATGTCATCTCTCACCAGGTGCCTTTATTTCCACCTCTGTAGCTCCAGATTCAAGGTATCAATCTCTGCTATCAAGGTCGCCCTCACAAACTCAAAGAACGGGAAAAAATGAAGCTTGAACTCCAGAGACTACTGCAAAATCTATGCAAAGAAGCTCATTTTTTAATTTCAGAAATGCAGGGGATCAGTGTCACTGCTATGAGATGCCTGAAGGGGCTATTTTTGTTCTTTAGAAGCTTTATACTCTATTCTAACACAGATTAATTATGAATATTTATGTATATAGCACCAAAAATGTGATAAGCAGTTTGCGGTCTGGCTTGCAAAATATGAATATCATATTGCAAAAATCAGCTCTCTCTTCTGGGCTTTGTGCCTGGTCACTCAATCTTTCTAAACAGCCAGCAAGGAACAGAGACAACATGCATGTGTAGCTTTGTTGCCTCTATTCAGAGTAAGAAGAAACTGGTGCAGTCAGGAACTGCAGTTTGTGTCAGTTTAAGATCAGCACCCCGTCATTCAGAGCATGCCACTGTAAAAATGTTGATAATCCTTTCTCTGAGCTCAGCTGGGCCATTGCACTGACTTAGTAGGCATAATTTTGCTCTGCTGTTTAGTGAGAAATGGCATTTGGGCTAAATTTGTTAAGATTTGGTACCATTTTTAAGATATACCTGGAAGCCTGGTGGCTGTCTACGATGAGAGAGTGATGAAGATTCTGAGCATTTCTGGCCATCAAAACTTGTGGAGTTCTTTATTGAAAGAGAAAAACTAAGCCTTCTGTTCTGGAGAGACTCTTACCCAGCAAATTGGAGTATGAGGGTACAAATTATGTCTCTGCTGCTCCAAAAATGGCATAAATTAATATATGCTGTTAAGGAACTGCCACATACTGTCCCAAAGCTGACAGTAATGTAAAGACTATTTCCAATACAGATGGTTTGTTAGTTCACTTTTATAAATAGGCGTATTGAAAGGGAGGAGCTATTGCTAAATATAAAGTAAGTCTTAGAGTCCTATGGCTTGTATGTGCTGCCAAAGAACTATGCAGACTATCTGTAAGGAGTAAATACAGTGATCTCAACAGGCTTTCAATATTAAAAAAAAAAAAGTGTATTCCTAGTTAATAATAAATTCTGCCTTTTCAAAATTAAAAAATCAAACATCTATTGCAGTTACAAGTGTCATATCACTGTATCTATTTATAAGTCTGTGTAATCCAAAACATGTCTATTATCTTTTGCTAAACCTGTAAAGAGAGAACACTGTGTTGCTTCAATATTAACGCTTAGTGAAATATTTGTGAATCAAATTGTGGATATAGCAAAAGAGAATCTGTCTGGACCATTCACAAAATGAGCTTTGATATCCTTTTAGTAAGTAAAAAGCTGAAGGGAGACATCAATAATTTATTAGCACTTGGATTACATCCTCCAGTGCTTGTAGTTTGCTGCCTTCTTGGAGGAAAAGAGGACAAAGGCGATACAGGCTCTTAGGCTGTGAAATCTTTGCATGCTCTGATCTGTTGGTGCTGACAAAGGATGCTGTATATTGAGGGGAATTTTGACAATGAGTGTGATGATCACAGCTCTGAGGATCACAGTGGGATGAACCACTAGCCTGTTGTCCTGTGATGTCTTTCCAATTACCAGCACGAAATGAGCCTCGTGGTATTGGCACCACCCTGGCACAGGGGCACCCCTGCTGTGAATAGCAGACTTGGTGTCCTGAGGGGTCTGAGTTTTAACAGCCCATCTCTACACGTTAGACTTTTTGCTTCCCTCTTGTTCTCTTAGATGTCTGTGCCCTGTCTCCTGTCATTTCTTTCCTGGTGGCAGTGATGCCTATGCTCAATCTTTAGATTTAGTAATGTTACTGCCACATTGCGCAGATATGCCAGAATTTGCACTGACATTCACTCTTTCCTTTCAGAATGAAATGTTCTCTCCTCTCATCTATTTTTCTGGCTTGTGTCTTTCAAATTTGGCACCTGTCTCCTATTTCTCTCTTTCCCTTTTCTTACTCCTTCTGACATGCTATTTCCAATACCTGAACAATCACCATCCCCCACAAATTGTTTCCCAGATTTTTCAACCTCTAAGTCCTGAGAAATCTTTCCTAGTTCTTTCCCGATCACTGTCACCATGAGCTTCATCTTCCCTCACAGCATTCTCTTGAGTTGTTCCCAGGAAGCACTTAGGAATAAGCAAGGCCTATTCCTCTGCTGTACTGAAGCCGAATCCAACATCTCTTTTTTTCTGCTTCACCAACCTCCACTGATGGAGACAGAACAGATACTCTAAATCCCAGGCAGGACAGGAAGGGCCACGGGCAACCTGAGGGATCTAGATGTACCTCTGCCCTTCTCTGTTCACAGGGGTGTTGTTTCCTGCAGGTGTTGACATTTCCTGTTCCAGGTGTGCTGAACAGACCTGCACAGAACTGGACAGATGTTCTAAGAGAAAGGCAGCAGCAAAAGGTCATGTCTATGATAGTTCACCAGCAACCTCTGAGGCTGATGCTTGCTGCTCATGTCATTCCAAGCCTGAGTTGATGCACCCTGCTTTTCAGTGGGATTTGGTAGCTCAGCCTAATGCTAGCCAGGTTCTGTCCACAAACTGCTTTGGAGAAAATGAGGACAAAACTCTTTTTACAAATACTGTAAAGACATCTCAATATTAATGGAGTGCTATGGACAACCGTGAGGAATTTGAGCCCCCAGATTCTTCCTCCACAGCATTGAGGGGCTTTGTAAATCAAAGGGAATACCAATGAAGGAATCTGTTTTCAGTATTTTGTTATCTTATATAGGAAAGAGAGGTTCTCAGGCACAGTGGCTGAGCAGAGGAACAATCCTAGGCTAGGAAAATGACCAAAAACTCCAAGCACCAAAATATCACATATGTGGTTGGAAGATAAGGAAATATTTTCATCCTTATCAGGAAATACATAACTATCATGGGGCTTGGTCAACTTCTTTCCCAAGTTGAATTCAGAAGCTCAAATCCATCCATTGACCTCCATAGCTCATGACTTCTGATGCACAACAGCCATCTGGTCAGTGTCGTTCCAGAGCCAAGTCGATAATTTGGAGAGTTACCAACATTTTCCCATGGGAAGAAAGCTGGGCAGTTGCTGCTGCTGTATGTCTCTAGAAGGCAGTCTGCCAGCACTCAGGGCTGCTGTCCAGTGCCAAATAGACTTTTAAAAAGCATGGCCCTCAGTGATAAAGCATAATGGAAAGGTGCAACACATGCACCTGAGCAATCAATGCTTCCACACAGTAACACTGAGCAAGCACTGCAGTGATCTCTGCCATGTCTCCTGTAACTGCTGCTGAAGAAACGGGCTTTTAAATGTTGGTGTTGCTAAGGGTACTACTTGCCACTAACAGGAGGGGCTTCTCTGCCAGTGAGCTTTACTTTGGTCACTGTCATCTTCTTTGCTCCTGATTCAGCAACTGTCATGAGAGATCGCAATAGCTATAAATACCTCTGAAAATAAATTTTTAAAAAAACCAAACACCAACCCACAACACTGAAGAGAACTTGTCAGGCAAAAAATAAGCATAAGAGAGTACTCTAGAAAGATGCCTACATGTCTGCCTGGTAGAAAAGCGTGTACAGGTGAAGCTTTCTGCTGACTTTACTTCCATCACCAAATACTACCACAGTGAGGGAACAGTCCTGTCCTGCTGCCATGCATATACCAAACCTCACAATCACTGAGCCTCTGGAAATACAGGGTGCAAGCTCCTATCCTGCAGAAGACTGGCAAAGTAATTTCTTCTCTTTATATAGTGGCAACAGCATTTAAAAGTTATGCAGCACTATATATCAGAGCCACCTCTATGCATTAGATATCTCATGAGATAACAATATAGTTCTGGTAGCTTCCTTAGGATATGTCTCTTCCAGGTATCTCTTCCACTTTGCTGAGCTGTCCTTTTGTTTCTCATTAGGCTGCTTGTCTCTTCCTACCAGAAAGCTGAGTGAAGCAATGTGTTGCCCTGTGAGAAGCAGAAATGCACGCCACTGGCACACTCCTCTGGGAACCCACAGCTTTTCACATCACTCCTAAGGAAATGAGATACCTGCTCTGGCCTAATAAAAACTCATAGAAAAGTACTTCAGAAGACGAGGCACAGCTACACATCACAGCCCTTTACATTTCCAAAGATGAAGGTGAAAACTCAGCTCTGTGTGACTGCAGTTCTGCCAGATCACTTAAATCATCAGGACATCATGATCATCACTGTTAAAAACTCTTGGCAGATCTAGCTGCACTAGCACAGCTATTTAGAGTTGAGTACTTCAGGCTTGAGTCCACTGGCAGTAGGAACTGCTGCTGTGCAGGCATCTGGATCGAATATTCACAGAATCATTGAACACTTTGGGCTGGAAGGGACTTCCAGCTTTGGGCTGGAAGATCATCCAGTTCCACCTGCCCTGCCATGGGCAGGGACACCTTCCACCAGACCAGGTTGCTCAAAGCCTCATCCAACTTGGCCTTGAATACTTCCAGGGATGGGGCATCCACACATTCTCTGGGCAACCTGTTCCAGTGCCTCACCACTCTCATAGTGAATACTTTTTTCCTAATATCTAATCTAAGCATATCCTCTGTCAGTTTAAAGCTATTTCCCCTTGTCCTATCACTACATGCCCTCATAAAAGACCCTCCCTAAAGCAAGTGCATTGCAGAGGCCATGCTTTCTGTTCCCAAGGTGTGAGAGTTGAAGCCTGGGAGAAGTGAGCTTCTCATGGCACTCCTTGCAGTATATATGCTGACTAGTACAGATGGGTTTTGGATAACGCATGTATACATCACTCTCATCCTGTTCAGGTGCAAAAGTATAAGGTTTTCCCCATGATACAACAGTAAATCTGAAAAGAAGAAAGGAACAAATTCTAATGCCAACAAAACAGCCAGTTCTTCAGATTTGCCATGGAGGGTAATCATATGAGCATATCCAGTGCTTTAAACTATCTCAAACTGCTTGAAATCTCAGGCTTAGGCAGTTTGACAGGCTTCCTTTAAAATCTATGACAGTGGATTTGAATGCATTGACTACGTCACTCAGATTTTGTCAGATAGATCCCACAGCAGCAGCCAAGGAAGACACTGTTCCCAGCCCAGAGAAGCTGGATTGCAGAAATGTTGTTTTCCTCACTGATAGCAGGGGCAGAGGGCATTGTCAGGCAGGGTCAGCTCAAGACCATTTTAATTTAAGCCTTCTCTGAAGCAGTGACTGTCAATGACAACGCATTCACCATCTGTGCAAATATGGATTTTCACCTGCAACACACTTCAGAGGCAGTGTCTGAATGACCTGACTTGAGAAAGACATTTGCTTGAATGCCCATTCTAATTTCCACAGGAGTCTATTCTCTGGAGTCCCAGCTGTACAGCGATTCGCTTTTAACTGGGTTTTATTTGGATGTTGTAATGAGGAGAGGAAAACCCAGTATGATAGGGATACAATATATAGACTGAGCAAGAAATATCTGTATTTGCTGAAGAGGTGTGTTATTTCAGGATATTTTCATCTAGTCTGATAAAAATGGCATTTCTATAGAAACAACTGATGAAAAAAACAACAAAGAGGAAATCCCATGCTAACTGTCAAAAGACAACATAATGTTCGGCAGATGTATTACTAGTGATGAGTAAATACTCTGCTGTTTTGAGTTTTTAAAATACACAATCCTTCCCTCTCACTTACATGGTTAAATCACTTCACATTGAGCATGGATGTATGCTTTTTATTGGTGAACAAGCAGAAATTTGATTTAAAATACCACTGCTTCACCTAGTCCCAGGGATGCCCTTTAGTCAGTGGGGTGCTGCTGTCACAGAATGCCAGGGTTCCACCGCAAAAGTACATCAGAGCTGCAGAAAAAGTCACTCAAGGCCCTGTGTGTGGATCTTTGGGGATATTCAGACACACTCACCATCTCTGCTCACTTTCATGTTCTCCCACCAGCAAGAAAGCTGCCATTCACTGTCACAGTCCAGTTTTGCTCTCATGCATGCACGTTTCTTTGAGAACATGTGCAGTCTCTTTACTACCACAGAGAGTCACGATGTGCTGTGTGTGACACTGCTGGGTCTAAGTCCCTTCTCTGCGGGCTTGGGGGTCTCAGTCTTCCAGATGGATTCCTGCTGTATGTCAACGGTGTTCGTGAGCAGTGCACCCACTGCTTTGAGGCAGGATGTATCACCGTTCCTTCTGAGATCAGTGCACAGTCCTTTGCAGAGTTAAACCTTTAGCACAGGTGACAACTTCCTACTGAGCATTTTATCCTACCAGACTCGACTCTTCTTCACAAGGACTACAAAACTAATAGCTAGAGTGGACAGCCCATAGATCAGGTACATGACCAGTAACAATCATGTTGTAACAAGAACTACGTAAGTGACTGAAGCCTCCATCCAACCCGACCTAAGAGGGTGTGAAGACACCCACATGGCAACCACTTGGTAACAAAACAGTGAACCCATGAAAAGCAGGAAGACCCCAGACCCTAATATTGCTATTGGTCCAGACTGTCATGTGAGGGACAAGGAGTTTAGATTGTTAGGGTATAACTGTCCAAGGATTTCTTTGGTTGGGGTCTCTCTTTTGAGGCACCTAGCTCAAGTTACCAGATATAGTGACTGATCTGTGCCAATAAATCTGATGGAGATAGGACCTTAGTGTCAAAAATTTCTTTAACAAAAGCTAACACAAGTAAGATTGATATCTTGGACTGATCCCTTAGGATAATTTATTTTCCATTCACCAGCAGACCTGCGAGCTGCCCACCATGCTGCTCTACAGCTGCTCTGTTCTCAACTTCAGTTTCTGTCTTCTGGGCAGAAGAATTATCTGGTTCTGTGATCACCTGCTTTTTAAACAACTCATCTTAATATTTATCATCTCTGCAACATAGATACTACTGCTACATTTGCAGATTTACCTTTCTAATCCCACCAAGGCCATTGCCATATTGTTTTTGTTGTTCTGATCCCTTCCCTGTTATAATCCAATCAGAAAGCATTCAGCTGTAGGCGCGCCTGCTCCTCTCTGCTTTGGAAGACCAAAGTCATGTTTTAGAAGGCCATATGAAATTGACTTGTGGCAAGCTAGAAGAAGGGGATGAGAGAGATTTTCAGGGCTTATGAGAAGACTAACAATCTTTTAAAATCTCATAAAATAGCTCTCCTTGGGTGAGGAATATTTGAGTTCACCACCAAAGACTCCAAGAGATGCACTGCTGGGAATTTCGTTGCTAGAATCGCTTAGCAAATCCATGCAAGCATGTTGGTACTTATAATTTTATAGGATAAATATGAAGACACACAAGCATGATTTATTGATAGAGCATAAGCTATATATAGTGCTCTTAACTGTATTATTAAAACTGAAGGTAAATAATTAATGGAATGAAGAAAAGATACATACAACTCTGGCAGTTTGGATGGGAAGCATTCCTGTCTTGCAGTAATTAAAATTGAATATATTCTGAGTATATTTTTATGTCTTTGTGGCAAAAAAGATTATTTCCTCATTTCACCTGCATGCTAAGAGACACTGTGTGTGGCCACAGAAGCTGTGCAGCCTGTGTGAGAGCAGTCAGGGAGGGAAAATGCTCACGGCTGCCAGGCTTACCACACTCAGGGTAGGATTACAGTCCATGGTGTTGACCAGTTCTGCCTGGTTGACCCTCAGAGTAGTTTCAGACAAGATGTAACTCAAATAACACGTGTTTGTTCTGCCAGGTTCAGTGCCAAAAATGCCCAAGAGGAGCATTTCAGAAAGGTACAGGCTGGATTCAGCAGCAAGCAAGAGACAAAGTTAATGCTTTTATGATTAGAATCGGAGGACTACTCAAGCAAAGCAAAATTCAGCCAGCGGTTGGTTATGTCTCCATAGACATTTTTCCTGGGTTTGAGAGGAAAAGATGGGCTCAAAGCAGGCCCTTTCCTGACTCAGGCCATCTCGTTTAGTGAATTGGCTCAGTTAGAGACAGGTAGGGTCAAATATCCTGTAACACCTTTAGGGTATTGTTTCTCACTGGATGAAGAGGCATTTATTTACACCATTCCCATGCTAGGAATATGAGTAAGGTGCAAGTGACCTTACAAGCAGTTGTCAAATTCCCTGGAGTCAGAACCATGAGCAGTTGTCAGACAGTCTCAGCAGTCCCAACGCTTCACCCAAACACGTTCCCACGCAACCACTGCCATGGCCTTGCTTCCTTACTGTCCAGGTGGGAGAACTGCATTGTGTCCATGGGGTCCATGGGAAACCATTCCCAAGTTCAGCTCCAGGAAAGCCTCAAAGTGGGAGAGAGAAGTCTTCTACTCGCACCACTGCACCTGCCCCACCCTTTTGTAAAACCAATGCTACTCTCACGTTCAGTCTGAAGATGAGTAGTGCAAAACCAAAAACTTTGGTTTCTCCTTTTACTTCCATCAGAGGCACAATCTGTTGATTTCAATAGATTTTGGAGCAGCCCTACATGACCTTCAGTGCCCCAGAAACAATGATACACAAAAGGTAACAAGGTGCCAAAGGACACATTAAACTTCCCACTTCAATCAGCCAGACCTATGGTAGCAACAGAGTCCTGGAGCCATCAGCAGGGTGGGTGGTTCCACAGAAAAACGATGAGAGGCTGCTGCTCTCAAAGTTTAACTGCAAGAAACTTGCACAATTATTTCAAAGTGTTCCTTGCATCCCAAACCAGCATAAATTGGGAACAACAATATTAACTGGCAGATGGTGGTGGTAGGGTAGCAGTTATTTTCAGCGAAACGGAAAATTTGACACCCAATTTCTCAGCAGGCACTGCTATTCCTGAACTAGGTTTGACTTTAATATCATTCCATTTGCTTCAGGGAGTGCAAAGCAGAGCTCCACCAGCTGATGAACTGCAGTCTGGCAGGGCAGCATTGGAGGAGCACTCCAAACACTCTCGAACATTCTGCAAATCTTCAAATGTAATTAAGAGCAAATCTATTTATTCCTTCTGCTAGGAGCATCTATAAGTGCACCAGATGTAACAGCAGAAACTGCTCAAATGCCTCTGCCAGAATCATATGTCTGATCATAAGGTTAGAATCACGGTCACTCTTGGTTATGTAGTAAGCCTAATGGGGCATCTTCAAGTAGATTCCTACTTCAAGGAGTGCTCAGTGACCTAAAATAGTGCAGTTGTCAGGAATACGGTTGCTCATCAGAAGACATGAAGCTGAAGGAGATGTTTGCTGCCCAGCATTTAAAAACCTGAAATTTTAATTTCAATTTTTATGAGTTAATCACAGCCCTGTTTCCCTGCCAATGTAGTTAAGGCTGGCTGTCTGCTGACAGGATGAAGGATCATCTTCGTTTCTATAGATATAAGTGCTTCCAATGACCATAATGGATAAAACTTGTTCCTGACTGTTATTTTGCTTTCATATCACAGCTTTCTGAAGGGATAAACCCCCCACTGCTTGACTTCTTATGGCATCAGAGACCATGCGGTGAGTCGTTCCCAGTGAGCCCACGTGCTCCAGTCCAAGCCCCAGTGAGGATCTGTGCCTGTTCTCACGCTCAGAGCTCATTTCCCAGGTAAAAAGGGTGAGAGTTGACCAAGCACTAAAATCAATAACCAACATTAAAATCAAAGCTCCTGCAAGTTCCGACAGCCCTCCCATAGTTGCTAATAAATCTTGGCACGTATTACAAACGAGCAATCAGACATGAATAATAAATTCCAGCCATGTCCACAGAGCTTTATGTATCTGCTCTCCCAAAACACCTCCGGTCTCGGGCACGGCAACGCCCTCCGGTGATGACAAGGCACAGCTCCTGCGTTTCCATGAATGCATTTCTGTGTGTGCAGACACCCGCTGTGGGATGTGTTCGGACCCAAGGAAAACGCCCGGGGAAAGCCGTCCTGGGCCGCACAAGCGGGACCTCCCTCCAGGAGTCCCGGGCCGGGCGGAAGCAGCGGGCAGCCGCAACCACAGTGTCGGGAAACAGGGCGGTGGTTAAGGCGTAAAAAGCCGAAGTGAAAACCCAATCGATTGGGTTGAGCTCCCCGCGGGCAGCCGGGCCGGGCCGGGCCGGAGGAAGTGACGGCGGGCGGGCGGAAGCGCCGCCGGCAGCGCGGAGGTGCCGGCGGGAGCGGCGCGGGGCGGGCGCAGGTGAGTGCAGGCGGCCCGAGCTGCCCCGAGCAGCGGCCCGGCGCGGCAGCGTGTGCCTCAGAGCTTAAACCTGCTTCTGGAAAGCCTTTGGGAGAGCACTGTGGAGCTGCGTTTCGCTGTAAAGTAAACGCCGCTCGCTGTGACACGCTAGTGCTGCACTGGTGCTGCACTGGTGCTTAGGGTCCCTCACTGCCCTGACTGACCTTCCTGCCCAGGCTCGCACTTGGACTGAAGTTGGTTGATTCAGAAGTGAATCTCGGCCCTTCAAGCAGTCTGTGGCTTTATTGCCTTTTGTGCTCTTCTGTTTTCTTTTAGTCTGAGATCACTCGTCCCAACCACGCCTGTAAAACTTCCTGCAGTGCTGATGGGTTTTTCAGGCAGTGTCCACAGCAGGTCCAGAGCATGACAGAAAGCTCTTTTTTGAGACTTTTAGTATAGGCCGGGTGTACAAGAGCAGATGTAGTGTGTCCCCATAGCAGCCACTATGTTGTGGAGTGCAAAGGTGCGC
>VZTJ01006670.1:557-109521 GCA_013397795.1 Orthonyx spaldingii
GCTCCGCCGGCCCGAGCCCAGCGCGCCCGGGGACAGCAGCGCCCGCCTCGCCCGCCCGGACCTGCCCCGGGGCCGCAGCCCCGCGCGGCTCCCGCCCGCCGCGCTCTAGGGGAACGACGGGGACCGAAGGAGCGGTACAGGAAGGCACATGCCGGTCATACCGGGTTAAGATTTTATTTCAGCCTTACTCTCTTGCAGAGGACCCAGAGAAGCTCCGCTTCTCCCCCGTCTGGCTCAGAGCCCGCACGCGCCAGGGGTACCGCCGTGGTTTCCCCACACTGCTCAGCCCCCCGGCGGGGGACAGCGCCGATGGCAGCGGTGCGTGAGGCAGGCGCACGGGGAAGCAACAGCTGCGCCTCCTCCCCTGACTATAAAAATACCCGCGGGGCTTTTCAATTTTGGCTTATATTTATTTTACAGTTTATAAAAAGCTTTTCCCAGTATGTGTGCTTCATTAAACTTCCGTGCCGTCGTGCAAATTGCTGTGGACTTTGACTTCCAAGTTCACCTGCTTCACTTTCCTGCCCTTCCCCGGGCAGCCACCGCCGTTTTCCCTCGGTGGATAGACGTTCCTGACGGTGCAGCACCGGCTGCCCATGGCCTTCGGGGCGCCCCGGGGCAGCTCCACCTTGGTGTTCAAGGGGTGCTCCTCGAGGGCGCCCCTGGCAGCCTCCCGCTTCCTGCGCAGCCTCCGGCACTTCCTGGCAAGGAGGCAAACTCCGGACAGCACCAGCAGCAGCAGGGAGAGGGCGGCGAAGGCGCTGCCCAGGGAAGCTCCCCTTTGGGACAAGGAAGCTGCGACGGCAGCTTCCTCCCGCTCCAAGAGCAGCGATTTCATGTTGGTGCCGTTCTTCAGCTGGTCGCCCTCGTTGTCGTAGATCAGGGAGTCATCCAGCGCCGGCCTCCTGGCACCCCCGGCCAGGTCCCTGCGGCCGCGCTGCCAGCGCCGAGCCAGGGAGCGCTGGACACGGGGCCCAGCCGCGCCCTCCGGGCCGATCACGTAGATCACTTGGAGGTACCACTGGTGCCCAGCTTCCACCTTTCCCGAAGAGAAGGCATGGACAGAGGGAATATTAACGATGGCTTTGGCACCAAGTGATTCTCTGAACTGCTGGTGTGTTTTGTGTCCTGCTTGTGACTAGTCAGCTCAGTGGGTTTTTCTAAGCACCTGCAGTAACACTGACGACCCAGTGAGGTGTCCAGCCTTTGCCAATGGCAATAATTTATTCAGCAACGTGAATAATATGTTTTTAAAGAGCTTTTTCCTGAGTGCTTCAGAAAAAAAAATAATTTTTTATTTAAGAATAATATCCTAATTTCCATTTCCTGTGTCAGAGTTGAATTCTGAAGGCTCAGAGCCTACAATTCCCCAAGTGTTTGGGAGGTCCTGGGCAGAGAAGTCAGTTTTGGGCTACCAAAATCGCTGGGTACGTACCTTGTAGAGAGCATCCACCTTGAGAGTAAATCCATCGACTCCGGGCATGCTGCTCACCGAGTGGAACTCGGACAGCTCGGAAGCGAAGTGGGCGTCAAAAGGCACATCGTGGAAATACTTATCTGTCACTTCGGGCTGGTTTCGGTCCTGGAAGCCAGAGAGGGGTCATGAGGGATGCTGTCTGCTTTCCCAAGGGAGGCTGGAGGCCAGGGCACTACGAAACAGCTGAGTAAGGGATCTAATCCGAGTGCCCCATCTCCACACCTACACCTAGGCATGGATCAAGGAACACTCATGGACACAGAGTGGGGAAAAACTGATCTTGTGTCCACAGTTTGCACTAGCACTGGTGCAAAACATCCACCACGTTTCTTTCCTCACCCCTTTGCAGTCACCATCTGCTCATTGCCAGAGAAAATCCCCAGTGGGAAGCAGGAGCAGAGGACTCACCAGGAGGAGGAACCGGTGTTTCAGATACTTGTTGGGTTGGATGCAGCCATACTGGGGCCCCTCATTGTAGACGGTGCCCGTGGGGTCGAAGAAGGGCACGTAGCCATCCCTGCCTGTGCACAGGTAGACCTTCTCCAGCTGCAGCTTGTAGGCAGCGTTGAGGTTTTGTTCCGGGTGCCAGAGCACGCGCCCGTATAGGATTTGCCCTGGGCAGGTCGGGAGAAAGAGGGGCAGGTGAAATTCCCCAACCAGGGAAACGCTGCTAGAGCCCAATGTGCTGTACCACACATGGCTCGGTGTTCAGGAGGGTTTGGGTTGTTTGGGAAGGGTTTGGTGTGTGGGGGTGGCAAAACACGGTGCCGGAGGACGTTGTTGTTTTACAGGGCTGTAAGATGCTCAAAATGTCATTTGTTGCTGTGGAAGAGGCAAAGCTACATCTGGGTTTTGCCCTTTCCTCTCCAGGAAATGCAAGGTGTGAAGGCAGAAACAGTGGGCACAAGCAGAACAGGAGAGGCAAATCCTACCCTTGGAAAAAGCCCCTTTGTAATCCATTTCTGCCAGAGACATTTCGGATTTGGTGGGGTCCATTAGAAACACCTTCTCGTTGTTGCAGAGCTGAAACTCCGTGTTCAGGGAGTAAACGACTGGAACTGGGCGGTTTGTCTGCTGGAAGGCAATCGGGATCAAAAACCTGGAATTGGGACAAGGAAGGAAGCAAAGGAGAGATGAGGTTTGGACACACGTGCACCCCAAAGGGGCTGACCCTGCCCTGCTGCCGTGGGGATGGCGTCTCCTCACCGCTCTGGAGCGTGAGCCGTGCAGGGCAGGGGCTTGTCTCCAGGCTCTGCCCATGGCTGCGTGGGCTGCACTGTGCAGGGGATCAGGAGGATGGTGTATTCTCCAGAGTAATCCTTCCTGGGAACAGACAGGAGACCCTGCAGTCACCAAGTACAGCTCTGAGCTCTTCACCCAGGGCAGCACCTCTCCCTTGCCCCCCAATGTCATCCAGCAGTCCCTGAGGGACAAATGTGACCCTCTGAAATGCACTGTCACCTGTGGGATCAGTCTATCCACAGGCTTCATTGCTGGAAAAATGCCTTTACAAGAGGCTGAGCTGATTTTTCTCTCAGTAGAACAGCCTTCCAGCCCTGACAGGGACTCCCCACATGCTCCAGCTCTGACCGAGCTCCTGAGCATTCCACAGGATTGCTGTGGCTGCTGGAAGGGTGCCAGGGAGAACACGGTGCTGGGGGAAGCTGCCCAGCCCTCACCTGTTGTAGGAGCTGGTTGCTCTCCAGAGCTGGTAGGGAGAGTCAAAAGTCTGAGCGCTCCACAGCAGCTGCAGGTCAAACTCGATCCCTCCCAGGTGCTCTGGAGTCATTAAAGAGGACCTGACATCGGGCAGGCTGTGGTGCTCCATGACAAACAGCCCTGGGGAGGACAAGGAGGTGGCAGGAGGCAGAGCACAGGGGCCCTGTCGTGCACCTCAGCACAGAGGGGCTCCTGGTGGGAGCAGCAGCCTTGTTCTGCTGCCTGTGCTGTCAGAGCAGAGCCGTCTGTGACCCTGGTTTGTGCCCCTGTCAGGGTCACTGCCCTCACCTCTGAACTTGGCCTGTGTCTTGAACTCGATGACCAGCCGGCCGTCCTCGCGGATGTAGATGCGGATTATCTGCAGCCGGGCCGAGAGCACGCTGTCCGTCTGGATCCCTGCAAGGAGAGCGCCACTGCGAGCCCACACAGCACCCTCAGCTGGGCTCTGCCAGCTCCAGGAGCGTTTGGGAGATCTCCAAAAGGCAGAGTTAAATGGCATCATCCTCCAGTGAGCCAGCTACACACTCCCCCATTATCCATTGGCTGCCTGAGCCCCCCGCAAGCATAACGGAAGGAAATATTCCCAGTTCCCCTTCCCTCAGGACTTTAAGGGAACTACATGAAGGAAGTAAGGGAAAAACATGAAAGAACCACTTCTCCCCTAGCCGTTGGGGTGCCTCAGGCTCACCTGTCCTCCAGAGGACGGTGTCGTAGAAGAAGGAGAACTCCATCTCCGTGTGGTGCTCCAGGGAAGCCCAGCCCCGCGGTGCCGTCACGTAGATGTAGGACACGTAGAGAGGGACATGGACTGTCAGGAAGGACTGGGCAGAGTCCCTTACCTGGCGATAAAACCCCAAAAAGGAGGTTATGCACCTTCAAGTGAAGTCAGAGGTGACTGAACCTTCTTTACATGCAGGTACCTCGGACAAACTTGTGTTCAATTTCCCCTCAAAACCATCCAGTTTCTAAGGCTGTGAATTAAAAATCAGCAATTCTGCTTGCTCAGGCCTTCCACAGCTCTCCATTTACTATCTGCAGAGTGCAGCTGTACTTTGCAGGCCCCAGAGAGTTCAGGGAGGCATTCCAGCCTGGCTGGTGCCAAGCTCCACATGCTCCACTGGGCAGTTGTTCAGGCCAAGTGGCTCCTCTGGATTTGTGCAAACAATTGGAGCTATAAAAGGAAAGTTAATGAAGTAGTCCAGGCTGGCAGGACTTAAAAGAGATGATGCTGGCCACAGCAATCTAAGTGGGAATTCAATGCGAGAACCTAAGGGAGATGGAGTGGGATGCACATGGATAACGCAGCCACGAGAGGGCAGTGAAACACCTCGAACAGTGAAAGCCACTCTTGCAGAAGAACATTTTTGGCTTTTGGTCTGCCAGTTAAGAAATGAGTTAAATTATTGCATGACCTTGCTCTTTTGTGGAGCACGGACTGATCTGCCTCTGCTCTGTCCTTTGCTCATTTCTATTGGCTGAGTATTTAGTCAAAATTATAAAAGAAGAGAGCCCAGTACGGCTGTACATTAAAAAAAAAAAAAATCCTGGTGCTTTGAACATTAAGAGAATAAAACCTGTGTTACCCCAGAAAAATAAATGAAATAAGTGCACACAGCACTGTTTTCTTCCAGGTGAAAGAGGGAAAAAGCCACGCTCCACCTGCACAGAGCAGAACAGCACCTACACACAAGTGCAAGGCAGAGCTGTGCCTGAGAGCTGAGAGATCCGGGACAGGTGGGAGAGCTCCGGATGGGCCTCTCACCTGGAAGTCAGCAGTGACAGAGCCTCCACAGACATCGATTAACTCGGTCATGTCATAGTAAGCGTCGAAGGTCCAGATGCAGCTCTTGAGGTTGAGGTGCTGGTACAGCTGGATGCTCTTGGGCTCCCTCACCGTGGGGTCCAGCTGGTAGGGCCGGTCATAGCCCGGGCCCATCACAAACCCATCGTGGGTCACCTCGTCCAGGAACCCTGCCTCTGGAGTGGGAGACATCAGGACACTGATCCCTCCTGGTTTTAAACAGCCCAAGGACGTTAAATCATGGGAGATCCTCTCCCTTCCTTATCCTGGAGGTCAAACTGGACATACTCAGGTCTTCAGAGGGGTAAATGTTACAGGAATGGGGTAAGCACCCTAAAAATCAAATGTATGGACCTCTTCATTCAAGGCTGAAGTCAACCTTTAAGAAATGAGGAACAGGTTGAGTATGGAATTACCAAAATGAAGTACAACCCCCTGCCCACCACAGATCCAGCAGGAATCTCATTCCCTGGAGGTGTCAGAGACACAATCTGCCTGTTCTTTTCGGCTCTGACATTTACTTCAGCAGTGAATTGATTTTGCTCGTTCTTGTTGCCTCATAGGAGACCTCAGTGACCCAGACACAGCGATCCAGCCCTGCAGATCCCTCTCTAACTGTGTGGTTATCACAAGAGAGATTTGAAACGCAGAAAATCACCAGTGAAGGTACAGCCTCCTCAAACAGAGCAACGTTCAAAACATTCCCATGCCTGGAATCCCATCTCCAATGGGGCAACTCTGGTCACTGCTGTTAGACCAGGAAGATTCATTATTATTTACATCATGCCAAGAGAGCCCAGAGGAAGACAAAGCCGCCCTCTCTGCATTTCTTTCCAGGCTTCCACATTCAGGAAGCAAAGGCTGGCGTTGCAGGTTACCTGAGATGCCTCTGAGGTCTCTGACAGTGACCAGGTTGGAGCAGACGTGCTGGTGCCTGTAGATGGACTCAGAGAGAAGGAAGTGCAGGTTGTGCAGCGGCAGCGTGGAGATGAGGGGCAGCATCCCATCCTGGTGGGGGATCTGCACCGAGATGTGGATCCTGCAACAAACAACACATTGAGACAGCAGAAGAGAGCTGCCTGGCAGGCACAGAATCCCCACAGCAGCACAGCCCAGGCAGGTGAGCCTGATGTTTAGTTTCAGCTGGATTTCCCCAGCTGTACATCTACTCCTTAGGCTGTCCCACCAACTCCCAGTTCCTGAGGGGAAGGAAGGGCGCCCCCTCAGCCCAGCAGGGTGTGAGAAGAGAGCGGGAGCACGAACCCGAGCACTTCATGCTGCAGGAGGGATGTGGTTTCACACGCACATCGTCCTTGTGAGCCCAGGCACCTCTGTAACCCCAGGGCACTGGAGAAGGACTGCACCTCCCCTTTTCTCCAGGCCCATACCTGTTGGGATGCTCCTTGTGCTTCACATCCAGGTACTTGAGTGTGGCAACGAAGGACTGTGCCTGGAAGCCTCGGGCTGTCCCCGCGACCACAGGCGTGTGGCAGATGGCACTGTCTGTGCCTATGGTCACCACGTTGCTCCTCAGCGGGGTCCCCACGTGGCCAGCCTTGTCCACAGCCTTGGCCACGCAGCGCACGTGGAACCGCCGGCTGAAGTAGATGCTGTCCAGCACCTGAGGGAACGAGGAGGGGGAAACCAGTGGTGCTTCCAGCAGGCTCAGAAAAGAACAGTGCTAAATTCTCCAACCCCAAACACCCACACCTCACACCGAGTCCCAAATCCAAGGGGATTTTAGGCCGCGATCTCTGTGCCCCTGCAGCCCTGCTGTGCCAGTGCCTGCCCACGTACCCTGTGGTTGATGCTGGTAAAGGGTGTGTTGTCCGTGATGGTCTCGAAGGGCGACCGGGCTCCGTTCCCGTCCGTGGGAGCTGCCACTTCCCAGCTGAACTGGATGGAAGACTGGTTGATCCCGGCTTCGCCGCAGCGCTCCTTCATCAGGGTGTACTTGGGGAAGTGAGGGTCGCAGGGGGTGACACAGATGAGGGGGTACCCTGGGGAAGGGGATTTCTTAGCACCGTCCTTGGTCACTTCTTCCACGCGGTCATAGTCAGCCAGGGTGACAACCTGAGTGGATCCAAGAGGGGCAGTGCTCAGCTGGGGCTGAGGGAAAGGGTGGGAAAAGCCATCCTTCCCTCCCACGTTGCCACTGCAGCTCTACATTTTATTTTAGAAATCCCACTGCGGTTTCCAGTCCATACTTGAAGGGCACTAAATCACATCCACTCACCACGGGAGGTGCTGGGAGAATCAGGCTCCCCGCTGCTTCCTGATCCAGAATGGTCACTGTGGCAGTGCTGGTGTCTCCAAGAACTGCTTCCACTGGGTCATCTGGGCCCAGCACCAGAGAAAAGGACTCATGCCATTCCCGGTCTTCGTTGGACATGATCTCCACCTTAAACATGATGTGGGCCACACCTGTGGGAGTGAGTGCAAGAAAAACAGAGAGAAGGCGATTCATCATCAGAGGCTGCTCTGAAGTTCTCATTCAAACCCTGTGTAGCTGCTCTAGGCTGTGGCCGTGGAGACATTATGATAAAATAGGCAGTATAAATTTTATTTCCACTCATTGCTGCTAATAATTTACCCAGAGGAGTCTACTCTAAACATAAAACTCCAGCTATGACAACTGATCCAATCAATCTGGTGATAGATTTACCAGCAGATGCCATCTGAGGATTAATAATGACTGTCTTGTATTAGCTATCTGGAGGAAAAATCGGGGATGCAAAGCACATTCCCATCCCTGCTCTCCCTCAGAGAGGTGTGCAGAGCTGTTTGGTGAGGGCTTCTTTGTCCAGCAACACGGTCTGAGGTGTTCACAGCCCTACATTCCCTGAGGAGGACTTCACTCTGCCAGGTGCCAGTGCTTCTTCCTCTGCTCTGATCACCCTTCATTTCACACATCAGCTTTTTTGAATAATAAAATTACAGCAAACCTCATGCGCAAAATGGCTTTCCTCAAATCTCGTGGATGTTCTGACCACACAAAACGTCCCTGGTCACACCCCCACCTCTAACCCTCCCTGCAAGGCCCCTTTACCTGGGCTGAACTTGAGCATGCGGCTCTTGGGGTAGTAATCCACGCCGGCCTGCGCCGAGCCGTCGCGGGTGCTGCAGCGCACCTTGGAGGTCCTGTTCTGGTCCCCCCTCCGGAGCACCGGGATGTTCAGCACGGCCATGCCCTCGGGGCCCGGAGGCTCCCGCACCTGGTACGTGGCCTCTTCGAACTCGATGGTGGGGGCTGCAGAAAGAGCAGCGAGGGAAAAGTCCCAGGTTTGCACCCCTGACTGGTCCAGCTTAGCTGCTTTCGGGCTCATCTACACACCTTCAGAACAAGGGGCTCCTCAAAGCAGGGACCAAAAAGGTTTGGGTGTGGATTGGGGAAAACCTAACCAGTGTGTTGGGCTACAGAGAACGGCAAATGATTCTCCCATCCCTGCCTCCCACACACCCCCAAATCCAGCCCCCGCTGGCTGTCACACCAGAGGGACCTGGCATCCACCTTCTCCCCCACAGATCTCTCCAGGCTGTGATGCTGTGGAGGGAGGGGGAATATCTCCCATGGGAAGCACAGCAACTCCAATGGCAGGGGAATGGGAAACAGGAGAGGTGGTGGGTCCAAGCACTCTTGTTGTTGAATAATTCCTCTTGAAAAGTCCCCTGCACTGAAGGGACTGTGCTGACTTCCTGGGAACCACCACGACAGCCTTGCTGAGCAGCCTCACTCACCATCTTCGTCGTTGGTGACAGTTATGGTGGCCACGTCCATCTTCCCAATCCTTGCTCCGCTCCAATGGTTTCCAAGCGGGCTCCCCAGATAGACCTGGAACTGCTCTTCTGGTTCAAAGGCAGAGTCATCACTGATGTGAACACTGCAGTTCTTCACCTAAAGCCAAGTGAAGAGGAGAAAGCAGCAGTCACTGATAAATCTGATAAAGCCACAGAAAGGCCAGGCTGTACTTCCCCATCCAGGGTTTCACATCTAAGTGCTGTCCATCCTGGAAGAAACCCTTCTATTTTTGGGGCTGCTACTTCAGTGTGGACAAACCACACTGTTACATGGTGAGACACAGCATCAAAAGCATCTTCTTCCACAAACCCACAGCTCTCTGTACAACTGTCCTGAGTCCTCCTGACACATCAGATTTGCATTTCACAACTTAACCAGTTTAGCCATGAAACACACAACCCCTTCAGAGCTGGATCACACTGCCAGGACAAGAATTTCTGTCATCTGAAACCAGTCTGGACACCTCTGTTGGCTCCCCCTGATGATGGAGAGTCGAGGAGGAGAACCTCTCCCAGCAATGGTTCTTGGTTCCTCCACAAGGCAGGTCCAACTCACCTTCTCCCCTTTGAGGAAAGTGATGCGAGACTCCTCCGCGTCCCTCCTCTCCGTGAAGTCCTCCATGACCTGCGCAGTCTGGCTCCGGGTGTAGCACCTGACGGAGGACTCGTAGCTCAGGTCCCCCGTGCGGAAGATGGGGATGTGCAGGGTCCCCTCCTTCTCCTTGGCCCTGTAGGTGTCCTTGGTGAACTGCATGCTGGGCACTGCAGGGGGCAGAAACAGAGCCAAGCAGTGCTGAGGATCCACAGGGAGCCAAGGGGCTGGAATTGAACAGATACAGCTGCCAGGGATAACTTACCATCTTGGAAGATGTCATTGATGGCTACTATGGCTTGGAACGGCTTTGCCAGCTCGGCTCCGTGGGGGGAGCTGAGGTAAACAACAAATGTCTCCAGCCCTTCTATCACTGGGTACTGGGCATCATCCAGGATTGTCAGGGGGCAGAACTGGGAGGAAAGTGGAATTCCTGCTGTTAGAGGTACAAAGCCTTTGTCCTTCCCAGCACTCACAGTTGGGAGGCTAATGTAAAGCCATTGTGTCATTATATTTTCTGAATCCATTCATCAATGTCAGGAATGTTCCAGAAAAATCCAGCATGTAATTTCAGAGAACAGGCAGCCATCTTTGGGAAGACATGGCATGACCAAATCTCCCCTGGCTGGAGTGCTGATGGGATGGGAGTCTGTGCACAGCAGACTCATTAACAGTTCTCAAGTGGCCCTGAGAGGATTTCCAAAACAAATGGCAGATATGCACAGAAACACAAGACAGTGTCATCAGACAGATCAGGAGCAGAAGTCCAAGTGGCTCCTCACCTCTTCTGTCTTGCCTGGCCTGAATTCTATTTTCCTGGAGCTGGGGACATAATCAACTCCCGGGCTGGCGGAGGGTGGGTCTGATGTCCGAGTGGCACACCACACCGACGTGGGCGTGGACAGGTCAGGTCCCTGCCGCAGCACTGGAATCTCAATGTGTCCTGCACCACCAGTCGCACATGAGAGAGAACAAACTGAAAGAGCAACCATGTACCACAAACCCACTCCTTTCCCTTCAGCACTGCTCCTGCCCCCAGGCTCCCCCTAGGTTCCCTCTGAACCACAGAGCCTGTCTGCACACCTTCGACAGTTCTGCTGTGCTAGGTCGCTCCTTCTGACACCTCTTCCACAGGGAGCACCCCAACGCAGCCCCCTGCTTCTCACCTGCAGCCTCGCTGACGGTGAAGGTGGCGTTCCCCAGGAACACCGTGGAGGCATCGTTGGGACCGGCGATGACCACGTTGGCTGAGGCCCGGCTGCCGATGCGGGCGTTGTCCGAGGCGTCGGCCAGCACCACCTCGAACTCCTCTTCCTCTTCATATTCACTGTCATCGATCAGAGTGACGTCACAGGTCACCACGGTGACACCCGGCCCCAAAACCAGGCGGTTCTCATCCGCCAGCCCCCGGGACTTGAAGTCGGAGCCGGATTCCAGCATGTAAAGGCTGCTGCCCTTGGCTGATTTCGGCACTGTGTAGCAGATGGCAGACACGGTGCTGCTGGCATCCCCTAGGAAGCAACAGGAAAACCCCATAATTCTATGGAAACACTTTTAATCTATTTGGTGGAGACACTGTTCACTTAAATAATAAAGCAGCGTTCACAAAAGAGGGTGAGGAGTGGAAAAGAACACTATCCCTGCTCCTAAATTTGCACGGCAGTCGGCTTAGACCTGACTTCCAGGCATGCTCCTAATCCACACTCAGGAAACTGGTAGCACTTGCCTATTAAAGAACACACAGCTCAGTGACAGGGTCCACAGAAAACATTGTTGAAAACGAATACAAGGGTTTTCTCCTGCTCATGCTGGGAGTTGAAACAAATCCAAAACCAAGAACCTTTAACAGCAGAGATAGGTAAGAGTGAAAAAATAAAACCCACTGCCCTGTGTGTTGCCTGGCATTGCAGCTGTGCCACAGAACCTCTTCCAAAACATCAGAGAACACCCCAAAACCATAAGGAGGCAAAGACCAAGGGCTCCCTCTCTGCCAGGAGGGTTCCCCCTGTGCACGTCCCTCCCGTGGGGCTCAGCACACTGTCCTGGCTGGCCCGGCCCACCTGTCCTTTCCACAGGAGCCGAGAGGAGGCCAGCGCTCTCGCTGACGTGGAACATGCTCCTGTCAAACTGCAGCGTGGGCTCGTCCTCGGGGTCCATGATGGTGACGGTGGCCCGGGTGACGTTCCCCAGCAGGGCGTAGGCCGGCATGCTGAGCTCCACGGAAAAGCTCTCCGTGCCCTCGAACACGTCGTCGTTGTTGATGGCGATAGTGCAGGCCTTGGTGTCCTCCCGCTCCTCGAACTGCACCTGTAAGGCAGCAATCTGGCTGCTGTCCTTGGCTGGGCTCTGGAGCTTCCTGTCCTTCCAGTCTCACCCTGGCCTGAGTCGCTCCCTCTTCTCACAGCAAATAACCCACATGACTTCACAAATAAAACACACCCTCCTTGGTGTTTTTATCACTTTTCATCCATTCCTTCCTCTGGGCTTCGTGGCAGGTATGGTCAGGCCATCCCTTTCCCATGTCCCCACCTACCTGCCCCGCGTACTCCACGTAGTCCTGCTCTCCAGGCTGTGATCCCGATCCAGCAGTGGCTGTTCCTGGCTCGGTGCGGCACAGGATGATGCTGTACTGGTTGAGGTTCCCCACCCGCCTCACGGTGACACTCACGGAGCCAGCGCTCTCCCTGACCTTGTAGCTGGAAAGGGATCAAATCACACAACTGATGTGATCAACAGGCTGGGGAGCAAACCCTGTGTGTTTGTGTGACACTGAGCACCACAGACTCAGGGTGAGCGTGGCCTCCATGGAAAACCTCAGGCACAATAATAACCAGGGACTTAGGCACAGGGCAGCTGCTCCGTCGTTTAACCTGGCAGGCCCCTCTCCTCACTGACACAATTTCATTTCTATGCTGTAGGGAGCTCAGGTAAGAGCCCAGCTCCCAGCCAAGTGCTGTGACCCCCATGCCACTCACCTGGTGTGTGTGAAGCTGAGGAGAGACCACTGGATGTGGAAGACGTTGCCGCTGACCACGTTGGGTTTGCTGTCCTTCACTAGGAACTGAAAGCTGTCTGTGGTCTCCTGGACCTTCTCCTCATGCATCACATACCGAATGAGGCCCTGATTCACATCCTCTGCCAGGAGGAGACATCCCATGAGCCAACACAGAAATCCAGCGGCAGTTTTGTAGATGAGAAGTGCGGAGACAGGGATCCACATGGCCGCAGGGACTAGGGACCACAGTGTCACAGGGAGCAGTTACCCCCTCACCTCCCCTTCCCTCAGCCCTGCACGAATGAACCTTGCCCACACTGCTGCTTCTGCACAGCTGTTTACACATCTACCAGACTGTAATGATCAGATGCACATGCAAGATCTATAACCCCTCTTGACTTCCCAAGTCACATCTCCAGCTCTAACAAGTCTGGAGAACCTGGCACAACCTACAGGACACAGGTTGGTATCTATAAGAAAATACAGGATTTCTGCAACTGACAGCAAAGTTCAATGCCTATTTTCGACACACTTTGGAGATCTGCCCCTTGTCTTCTCTCCCCCACCTAATTTTTCCTTTTTTTAACAAACTGAATCAACTGAAGGAAAAAAGCAGCAGGACACAGCCCAGCTCCATACCCTGCGTAAAGGTGGTCACAGCTGTCCCTGGTTTCAGCTTGTTCTCCACATGACCATTTCTGGGACCCGTTGTTATCTCGTAGATCAGCTGTTTGTCATCTGTGTCAGGATCTGTCGTCTGTAATTCCTTCTTAGTGATGAGATTGGTGGCCTGGATTAAAGCCAAACCAAGGGAGTAAAACTGGAGCTCCAGCAGTGCAAGTCTGATTGACTGTTCGCACAAAAAGCCCAACCATCCCTCTGTCAAAACAGTTCTCCATGAAGGAAAATCTAGGGATGTGAAAGCACAGAGCAGCCTTGAACAGACGGACATCCCACACGGTGTTTGACAGCACAAGAAGGATTCAAATTTTGCCTCACATCTGGTTAGTTTAATTAAAAAAACAAATATGGCTCAAAGAAAAGCAAATTCTGAAGCTGCCCAGCCCTATCTAGCTGGGCCTAAAAGCTAGGACAAATCTTTGGGTTTCACCTGGAAATCTCTATTCCATGAGCTGTGCTGATTGTCAGGTGAGGCCCTTTTGCTTGGCAAAAAACCATTTGCAAACAGCCTCAGATTGAAGGATTTGCTCAGGACAATTCACACAGCTCTGGCGAGCCTCCACGAGAGGCTCTTTCAAACACCCTCACAAGATCTGACTCAGTTCCACCACATTTTGCTTTCTCTTCAAAAACAAAATGTTTTTAACAGCAGGAGAAAGAGAGAAAATAGAGCTGCTCAAGGCTGCAGGAGTGCTTTTCCTGAAGTGAGGAATTTGAGCTGAGAAAGCCATTTCTTAATACAATTTCTTACTACAGCATCTTCCACTCATTTTTTTCTGGGACAAACCAAAGTGTTGCTTTGCAGTTAATGCTGGCTTCTTGAAAACAAGCCAAGAGTTTCCTGGGGTTTTGTTTGGACTTCAGCACAACAAAGGCATGTTACAGCAGGAAATTCCTACACCATATCCCTGGAAAGCCATAAATCTCTGTCATGGCTGCTGCAGCACATCATCAAGACATCTCCACCATCAGCAAAGCTAAAAATACACCCTGGGGTAGGTATTCTCTATCACAAAAATAAAAATGCTAAAGGATCAGGATGTTTTCCTGTGAAGCCCCTTCTCCTGGAACAGCCTGAGCAGTAGCCCAAGCTGAGCCCAGGCAGGTGTTACCTTGCCATCTGCGTACTCCAGCCACTGCAAGCCCAGGTTGGTGACAACCCTGGGTGTCCCATCATCCACAGGGAGGATGTCCACCTGGAAGCGCTGCGGTGCTGCGGTCACGACCTGACACAAGTTCAGAGAGATGGGTGTTACTGTGGGAGTCAGAGCCTCACCCACCCTGTTGCCAGCTCGGCTCCCTTCAGCTCTGCTGGGACCAAGGTCCTGGGACAAGCTGGGGCAAGCTTGTACCCACAGAGGGCAGGGAGGGGAAGGAGCAAAGGCATCACATAACCGAGAACACTCAGCCCTTGCCTTCAGTGCAGCCACAGGAGTTCAGCCCCCCTTGCTGTGAGAGGAGGCAGCTCCCTATGGGCTCACAAGGCTCCCTCCCACCCCTTCTCCTCCCTGACCTTCCTCCCCCCGTCCTGCACCACGAAGAAGGGGTTGGTGCCGTCGGACACGGTGAAGGTGAAGCGGTCCCTGAGCGCGCCGCTGCCGTCGTGGCTGTAGCTGATGCGGTTCTGGTAGATGTCATCCATGGTGAAGGTGGTGGCCTGCAGGGGACGCTGCCCGTGGCCGCTGCGCTCGATCAGCCCGTGCCGGGGTGGCTGCACCACCCTGAACGTGATGGACTCCACCTGCACCCAGACACGGAGGGCAAAGCTGGGGACACGACCTCAGGACCAGGCCAGGCCTTGACAGGGACTCTCTGCCCAGGCAGCTTCCCTGTGTTGGTGTTTCCACCCAGGGCAAAGCCAGCACATTCCTGATTCCCCCAGGGCCCTGGCCTGTCCTTATCCCTCTCCCAGCATGGCTCCCTCCAAAGCAAGGCACATCCCACCAAACTAGCGTTTCAGCTGGCCTGAGACAGCTCCCACCCCCGTGGCAGCTCCATGAACACAAGAGCAGCCCCCAGTCCTGCAGCCATCCCGGGCAGTGTGTCCCTGGTCACTTCTGCCAGGGTGGAAGCTGCAAAACATTTGGCGCAGGGTTTTGGCGCAGGCAGCCAGGAGAGCTCTTGCTGCAGGGAAGTAGCAGTGCGATAGAGCCAGTATTAGACAGCTCAGCCTCTGGCCAGACCCAGGAAGAAAAGGAAATGCCATTTTATCCGTTATATACATAAACGCAGTGTCAAGGCCATAAGTCTTTAAGCACAAGCCCATTTTTTCTGACAGCCCAGAAATGCAGCAGAAGTGGGAAGGAAGGAGGCAAGGGGGAGTCTTGCTTTACCTCTGTGTCAGCATCTGTTGCTTTGAGCTCAAACTCGGTGATGGTTTTTCTCACCCCTTCCTGAACTGTCATCCCGAAGCTTTGCACTATGGGTAAGGAGTCATCCACGGGGTTTATGGTGATGTCAAAGGTCTGGCTCACCTGGGACAGGCAGGAGGAAAAGCCTCTCTTGATGAATTCAGCCTTCTAAGAGTGCAACTTCATCACAAGAGTACAGCAATCCCCAGGCTGAGTCACTTTATTTCAGCCTTGTCTAGTGAGTAAATCTGAGCTGCTAAGCCCAGATGATGTGAATATGACCTTGTCTACCCCTCCCCACTAATTAATTCTCCCTCTTTCTGTGATATTAATGGACATCCACTTTCCCTCGCTCTCTCATTCTCTTTTGCCCCTCTCCCTCTATGTGCAGCTATGCTTTTTGTCTTTCACAAAGCAGGAAAAAGGCATTTCTCCAGGGCCTGACTGTCGTCACCACGCCATCAGTGCACTGGATCAAAGCTGAGCTGCAGGAGCAGTTGGCAAGCAGCTGAAAACCCAGTACTCAGATCTTGGTGAGCTGGTCCCACGAGGCCACATGGCAGGTGGCTCCCTGATCCCTGACAGGGCTCACTTCCTGCCCTCAGGAATGTGGGAACTCTCACAGCAGGGGAAGCAAGAGCAGCCAGCTCTGCCCACAGCACGTTCCTACTCAGGCAAAAGTCAGGCTGGGACTGACCTCATTTGTCCCATCAGACACAGAAAAGGTGAAGGCATCCGTGTGCTTTTCCATGTCACTGGTGTGGATGTACCGGATGCTGCCAGAGGCCAGGTCTGCCTGGCTGAAGGAACTAATTCCTGTCCCTGAAAAATGAACAACAGGGGGGGAAATGTGCAACAGAAAGAGCAAGGTGGGGGAAAACTACAGGAAGTGGGACACATCTAGCCATAAGGACTCAGTTTTGGCTGGCTCTGCTCCAAGTCAGGCTGCCCTATGAACCTCAGCTGAGCCAGGGATTTAGCTGGCACAGAGCCTCCTGAAAACTCCTGCAGAAAGAAGTCCAGGTTTTTCTGATCTGAGACTGTCAGAACACCCTGTTGGGAGTGGGCCTCCCGGGGTAGAATGGGGGAGAAACTGGGAGAAAAATGGTGCATGTAACACTTGGACTGTCACTGCTGGGCAGGACTAACCCAACCATGGCATCACTGAGGATGAGCTAAAGGTCTCCTGGCCTCACAGCAGTTTTCCCAACTGCCTTCCAAGTGTCTGCTCTCTCTGCCCCTCCTTTAGAACAGACAAAGTCCCTTTTTCAGCAGTGATTTATAGTTACATCTTTACAGGCCATTAGGTGTGACACAGCCACGGAAAGGTACCTGACAAACATTTTAAAAAGCACTTGAGCTTTTTAGGTCTCCTTGCTGTGTTCAACAGTTTTACTGCTGTTATCAACAAACACCCTGACAAGAAGTTTGCCACCAATATATCATGCTAAATGACTGCTGACAAGTGTTGGCCACACTACAAAAGACACCAGGATCTGATTTAAATAAATGAGCCAAAATGGAATGATCAGCTAAAGTTTCCTCAGACCTCATTAGCTGTAAAGGTTTGGGTTCTCTTTTGAACAATTCAGTACTCTCTCCTTAGGTTTAGGTCATTTAAATTATGATTACAGCTCCTTCCCAGTCTATGACTCTGTATCCTTGTTAGTCCCTCACAGACATGGAAAAGCACAGAAATCAGAATCATCATCACATTTTAAATAACTGGAGGAATAAAATCCTTAATTTAAGTCTCCAAAGTACAAGATTCATTGTTTAGTTTGCAATTTAGACAAAAATATTGCAAGTTTTTAATTTACTCTCAGCAGGAAGTTTGCTTATTGTAACTCATTCATTATTCTTGCCCTTTCAACATGTTTTCGGTGAGAAGATGAAGCAAACCACACACTAAAACTGAGCTATACAGGGACTGTCTGCATCTTGAAAACACACAGCAGATATTTCCACTTTAATCTCACGTTAATGAGAAATCTAAAGCTAAGAAGAAATATGATCTTAAGATGAGTATAATAAAATCAGAAAAGCATATTATATGACAGCATAGATTTAGATTAATTCATCAAAGAGGGGCACCACACTCACACTGTCAGCAGGCATGAAAGGCAGCTCTGAAATTCAGATCACATGTGCAGGTAATTATTTGCTGAGTTCCACAGGACTGACCAGCCCTCCTCCCTGAACAACCAGAGTTCATTTTCCAGCACAACCCAACGTCGCTTCCTTTTACAATTGGTGGACAGTTCCCTTCCTCTCTCCAAAGCACAGCTAGGGAAAGGGGCTGGGTTTTAGGGATCAGGGGACATACTGGCCAAGAGGGGGACAGAAAGCAAGTCATCTGTTCACCAAGATGGTGTCCATGTCCATGTTTCCATGGACATTAAAGGATGCATTCTTTGGGGCACTGTGCTCTTCATAGCAAAGGCCAAAGGTTTTCCTGTCATGCAGAAGCAGCAATAGGGCCATAAACTCGCCCAGAGGCTGAATAAATCCTCAGCTGTGATTACTGGGCTGCTCTGCCTCCACTCACCAACCCTCTGGGCTAATGGCCATTTGATTTCTAACAGGAAACAGAATTCTGTGCTGCTCTCTCCAGACATTTTTCCTGTGGTGAATCTTTAGGGCTCAAAAACCCGACATGTCCCTGCTCACCTGGGGAGGCCACGTGCTCCAGGTGCCCCAGCTGTGGCTGCCGGGTGACCTTGTACTGGAGCTGGGAGGCCTCGCTGTCCTGGTCAGTGGCCGAGAGCTGGAGGGTTGTGATCGTCTTCGCTGAGTTCTCATCCAACACCAGCCCTTTGTTAGTGATGATGGAGGGGGGAAATCTGTCCTCTGCAAGGGTTAAACACAAAACTGAGTTAGGAGACAGTCACACTCCTGCCCTGGGTATTTGTCACCAAGCAAAAGACAAGACACACAGAAACATTTTAGTAATTCCAAAACAGGAACTTTGGGCCTTGCCATTAATCAGGGATGGTAACATTACAATGTCTTAAAGACAATCTAAACAGCATGAAGATATCAAGGGGAATTTTTCTGCCTTCTCAGAGAGTTTGTCAGAAGCCAAAGGATGAACCCTTACATCTGCAAAATCTCCCCATACCCCTCACTTCAAAGGCCTTTGAATTGACAGTGCATCAAAACCACCTCTCAAGAATTACATTTTCCCTTCCGGTGCATGTAGGGTGGGAATCTTTAAGCAGGCCTGAGCTCTGCAGCAAAGAAAACATAACTTCAGCACTACTTTTTACCTATTACATGGATATAAAAAACCTGGTCCATCAGTTTGTTGCCATCTGCATCCACTACATCAAAGGTGAAGAGGAAGTTTCCGCCGGGCTCCCCTTTCCTGTGGCTGTACACCACATGCCCTGGAGAGAGAGACAGCAGAAAAGAGATTCTTTATTACAGGCTGCAGCATTTCATTCCTAGTTTGGAAGCAGGCTGGCACCATCAGCTGAGGCACTTGGGGCTTGACAGAGCTCCTGGACTTGGGTTTCATTACTTTCTCTTTTTATGCTTTTTCTCCTGCTGAGACACTTCTTAAAGTATGTTTGACGATACCTGGTTCTGCTCCAACATAACAACCTGCTCTTACCTCTGCCTTTCCTACTTCAGGTCATCATGCCCCTCTCCTAAAGACCACAGAATCATGGAATATCTCAAACTGGAAGGGACCCATAAGGATCATCAGATCCATCTCCCTGTTCCTCACAGGACTACCTAAACCAGCCTTGGTTTACATGCTCGCCAGGAGTACCTACAATCCAGCACTCTCACCTTTGTTTATATCAGCCTGGGTGAAACTTTTGAGGGGTCCTTTGGCAGAGATGTGGACTGGACTATCAGTTGTGGTCAGCTGCAGCTGGCCCCTGCTGGGGTCCCTCCTCAGGAGAAATCTGATGCTCATGTCCCCTGAATGACCAGAGGCTGCTCTCAGGTGCTGAGCCGTGAGCGGAGCTGCAGAGCCTGCACCAGAGAACGCAAAGCCACAATCAGCTTCAGCCAGGCCAGCAAAGCCACCGGTTTAGGCTGGACCATCCAGCAGCACCAAGCCACTCCTGTCGCCGTCCCCGTACCAGCTGGGAGCTGCAGGTCCCTGTTGACAGCTACTATAGGTGGCTGCTTCCTCGGCAACTCCATGGAGAATTCCAGCCTCCCCGCCTGCGTGTAGAGCCCATCCGTGAGGGAGAAGCCAAACTCGTCTGTCTGTGTGGCGGCGCCGCTCCGAGTGTAAACAATCAGCTCATCCAAAACGTCCTGGTAGGTGAAGGAAGAGCCCCTGGACAGCACCTGGCCCTGCTCCGGGGGCTCCACCACACTCTGCCTTCTGCGGAGCTCACCTGGCAAACAACAGGGATGAACACAGTGGGGAGGAGTCGGCCTGCTGGGGACAGAGCCTTCACCTGACACCCTGCCTGGCTTGGGCACTGCAGAGACATGCCATTGCCAGCAGGGAGTGGGGGAACACGGCAGGGAACTGCCCAAGGAAACGCATGCACTGCCCCCTTCTCCTCTCCCACTAAGAGCGAGGGACAGCTCTCCAAGAACAGGGCTGTCCTCAAGCACAATCCTGGTCCAAACTGTGCTTTACTCCACATGCCAGGCTCCCCTCACAGCAGGGGCTGTTACACACACACAGAGTGAAGACAGACAGACACCAACGCAGAAAGACTCCCTGTCCCTCACCCCCCAGCCTGTCAGGACGTACCATACTCAGGACTTTGGCTCACCACGATGACCAGCTCACTGCTCTGGGTGTCCAAGTCCTGCAGGCTGAGGGAGGCATTGGTGACAACCACAGCCGAGCCCTCCCGCAGCCGGACAGGCTCCAGCACCATCTTCGGGGGCTCGTCGTTCTGCCGCTGCATGAAGGCATGCAGCCAGAGAAAGGGAAATGAACACAGGGAAAAGACCCACCTGAATGAAATACAAGCTCCCAAATGACAGTACTGGTGCTGGCATCACCAGTCCCTCCAAATCTAGCCAGCACCATGGCTGCTTCCAAGAGGGAGGAGACACCAGAGCAGTTATGCCCCAGGAAAGAGGCTACAATGCACAACTGTCCTTGGGCATCACAGGTAAATTATGTGCCTATGCCAGGGGATGGAATCTCCCTTTAATGCCCTTCCCACATACTAAATAGGAAGGAGCAGAGCTTGCCCTTGAAAAGTGTCTGTGTGAAAGGAGAGGGCTCTGGCAGCCAGCACACCTGGATTGTGATGTTGATGCTCTGCACCTCTGACTGGCTGAAGCCATCGCTCACATAGAAGCTGAAAACATCACTTGTGGGCTCAATGCTTTCATGGACGCTCTGGAAGTAGTAAATGCTGTTCTCCAGAACATCTTGAAGGGAAAAGGATGCGTCTGTGGTCCCCATGGGCTCACTTTGTAGGCCAAAGCTCTCACCTGCAAACCAGAATATCACTGGTGAAAGGATGCTCAAGTGGCTGATAAACTCAACATAAACCCAGCAGGATGAGGTGAAGAACAGCACATTGTAAAGGCTGCAGAAGGAGGGATGTTCTTTTTACAACATGGCTTTCCACATCTTGGGGCCTTTGAGTGGAGCAACATCTGCTGTGTTAGAGTGGGCAATGGGGAAGCTGCAGTTTGAGATGCAGCACAAGTGATCCTCTCCATGGGGTATGACAGATGTGATCCTGTTGGGAGCACAAACCAGCCAGGAGAAAGAAGAGAGAGCCAAGCAGTTTACCTGTCCTGGTGTTTTCGATGTAGCCATACACAGGCAGAGTGACAATGGTGACCCTCAGGTCCTCCTTGGCAGCAGCATCATAATCAGCAGTGAAGTGGTGATGAGCCAGCAGCGGGACCCTGCCCCCCTCATCCACCTGGAAAGCAACAGCAGACAACACAAATCCTTACTGAACGAGGCTGCCTCCATGGAAGAGGCTTGCCTGGGCTCTGGAGTGCTGTCCCATCCTCCCCTAGGTCTGTTAAGCAGGAATTCAGCAGGGAGGTGAGGTGGGATGGGAAGAACAAAGCCTGCCTGGCCTCCAAGAGGAGCCTGTGAATTCTTTATCAGGGCAGGAAGGGAACCGGCAGAGTCATGCTGACCTCTTGGAGGGCAAGACCTGCATTTTTTGTTGAGAATAGCCTTTTGAAGGCAAGAGAGGGGGAATGCAAAGCTGGAAAGCAGGGAGATGACTTCGAAAGGCTTTGATAAGGAGTGTGAAATGCTGTGTGTCAGTCCAAAGCACCAGGTGTTTTCAGGCTTGTCTTCTGTTCATCTCTTACACACAAGATGGTGAAATTAGGGATGAAATAGTGGATAGGGATAAATCTGATTTGCTCTACCGATGTGAAGAAGACACCTTAGGGACAACCAGCTCCTGACTGGAACTGATATAACCAGATGAGGTTCAGGGATGCAGATGGACTGTCAGCCTCCTCTGGCCACCAAGTGATTTGTTCATCCTTTGCATAGCACGAGCAACACTACATTTCATTCAGTGATTTCCCCCGGCTCCAGGAAGACTGTTCAGTTGCTCCCATCGGAGCCATTCCTGTCCCTGCTCCCAGTGCCCCGGGCAGCCACTCACAGTGATGTGGTCAGCGAAGGCGATGAGTGCGGGCAGTGCCTGGGCAGATGTGATGGTGACGGTGAACATCTGCCTGTCCAGCCGGTTGTTGTCGGCATCCAGGACAGAGAAGTGGAAGATGTCCGTAACGGGCTGGTTGCTGGTCTCAAACGTGGTGGAGTAGCTGTGGAATTAGGACACAGCCAGTCAGGGAGTCTCACTGACCCCCAGGCAAATGCATCCCATCCCTGCAGTGAGAGGTGAGGCAATCCTCTTGGGAGAGAGGTGGTGCCTCAGTTCCCAACCCTCCTTCTCATTCAACGCCCAAATTCTTTTAAATAGCCCAGAGATCCCTGGGGAAAAGCCCACTGAGCTTTCAGTTGGTATGGCTTGAAGGAGAATAGTGCTCTTTGCTACCTGATCCTCTGGCTGTTGATGTCTTCCATGGTGAAATTATAAACCTTGGAAAGCTCTTCATCATGGGAGCCTGACATCCTCAGGAGGGTTCCATAGGCTGGCAGAGATATCAACTGGATTCTGATCTCTGAGTCAGGAGAATTGTTGTCCTAAGCATGAAGAAACAAACCAAATCAAAATAGGGCAAAATTAGCCATTGCTTTGCTCCACTAAAAATGCAAAGAGGAATTCTTGTTTTATAGGGAATTATAGTGTTTTATAAGGAATTATATCTACCTTGCTGGGTCAGACCCACAGATGAATATTAAATGAAGCTCTACCACTGAGAAGAGAGTCAAGTGGGTTGACATTTTTCAAAATCTACCACAAAATGTATTTTCATTTTCTCTCAGCCCAGAAAGGTTTTCTCTGTGTCCTTGCATCACATTAACACAGTCTCCCAGACATAAACCTGGTATTTTCATTTTCAAAGTACTTCACACTGAACTAAAGCTGATTTTGTCTCTTTTCAACCATATTAATACAACCGCCTCTATGATATCACAGCTCAGATGTCATCTTTCTGAGAAGAGTTTTGTTGGGTGGTTAAAAAATAAGACCCAAAGCAGAAATCAACATATCATGAGCAAATGAGTCAGAAGTAAAAAATCCTCTTTTCCCTATCTGTCCTCTTCCTCAGGTTAAACCTGAGCAGCTCCCTTGTCAGCCTTCCTCCTTAAGAGGAGGACAGGACAGATTCCAGACTTGTATCCAGACTGATCCCTTGGAAAAAAAATATTCCCTGTCATCTCTCTGAGAGCCAGCCTCTCTCAGCTCAGGTCTCTCGAGCCTCACACCTGTACTGCCATCTCTCCTCCCTCAAGAGGCTGCTACATCATCTGCAAGCAGTAAAGCAGCTTTCTTGGGAATGTCACCAGCAGGATAACTCCTGCACAGCACACAATCCCTGGGACCAACTCAAGCTACCAAGCACTGCAGCATCTTGGGGTTGCTTCATCTTTCCCCCTTCCAATCTGTTCAGAAAAAGAAGCCAGGGATTTTGGAAGGTGGGTGAGGGGGCTGACATGTTCAAGAGATTAACACTTAGCAAATCCATGTGCTTTATTAGCAAGTCTGTTTGATAGAAAAATCTGGGATAACTAAGTTCTCATGTTTAGCATGGCAGTTCACCTCTGTTACAGTCAAATGGGGATAACCATAAATCCCTGCAGGATGAAAGAGTCTGTTATCCCCTTTTTGGCAGCCATCAAAACTTGAGCTCTCTACCTGGAATCCACGCCGACAGCAGAGAGGTGTGTGGGGGACAAGGAAAGGGAGGCTGGCAGCATTCCCTGGACTTAGAAACAGATGAAAACCCACCGTGTAAGCGAGGTGCTGTCGGGAGAGAGTCACAGAGCTTTTACTGGCCACGGTGATGGCCAACAAGCAGCCTGGTGCCAGCTGCGGGCCGTGGGTGTCCAGCTGGGACACTTCCACCCTCAGCACCGTGGTGACTGTGGTGACCCCGTCGGTGACAGAGATTTCCATGCTGTCCTCTGCTGCTGCTGACCCATCGTGCACGTACTGCAGAGCATTCCGAGTGACGTCCTCGTAGGTGAAGGTGTCGCCTTCCCAGGGAGGAGACACACAAGTCAGAAAGACTCTGTTCAGAGCAGGAATCCAATTCAAATGACCTTAATCAAGTACTGAACTGGCATTTAATCCTGTCCTGCCAGGGCTGTGAGTTATGAGGACATTTATTAAGGAGCTGGCAGGGCAGAGGAAAAGCTGCGACCTTCCCAGTTCCAGGGACATAGCAACTCCTCATGATTCTCAAGGAGGGCACCAATCCTCCTTTTCTTCCCAGCTGCTTCATGAGCTCACAGCTAGATAAGGCTTCCATATGGATGCATTCATATCAGCCAGGGGCATCTGTCTCCTCCTGCTCACCTAAACCAGCCAGGCTGATCCCTCTCCTGCACTGAGGGAAACTCTTACTCCACTCACCTGCTTGCATGAGCTCCTGCACATCTGTGCTGTACTTGAGCACAATGCCATGACGAGGAGGTTTCACCAGTTCAAAGAAAAGACCCTCGGGAGCTGTATCCGTGTCACTCACAGCCAACTGGATCCCTGTGCCAGGGAAAGAGAGCACAGCTTGTGTGAATGGAGAAAAAAAAAAAAAAGTAATTCAATCAGTACAAGAAAAGTAAAATAATTCTGGAGCTGCCCTAGCCCAAGAGCTGCGGGTTTCATAGAAATCATTTGTTCCCTGATGATGCTCAGGCTGTATCAGGGAATTCCCTCCTAGAGTGGCTCACAAGTGGCCCCTGTGCAAGTGAACCTCGACCTCCTGGCAGTGAACCGAGCCCCATGCCCTGCCCCATGCACCCCACTCACCGATGGTGGCTCTGCCCCCCTGGCTGACCTCCAGGAACGGAGCTGCGATCTGGAAGACCGGAGGCTGCTGCTCTGCGGAGAGCAGGTGGATGACAAACACCATCTCCGGGGTCGTGTGCTCCCCACCAGACACTAGGCACAGACACAAACCACACCTGAGTGCAGGGATGGGTTTGCAGGGACTCCTCACCTGGGAAATGCACCTGTCTGTACAAAAATCACCATCCCACATGGCTGACTCATCTCCCGCCTTTCCAGGCCACACCTGTGTCTGCAAACATACACACACTTCACACAGGCCAGGAGCATTTATCTTTGCCCCTAACTCAGAACTTCTCCTTGCTGGTGGAAGCCAGGAAGCACATGGACAACAGAAGGATGTGTTAAACAAGAAAGCAGTTTATCTGTGGCAATTTAATTGCAGAGATGTTTCCACGCTGCATTAAAAAAAATGACAGCATAAAACTCCTTGTTCACACTGGGGGCAAAACAGGAATGAATCAGACTTTTAGGACTGATTCCAGGCATCTGGAAAAAGGTGTCTCTAGCAAGCTGCAGCTCAGCATCTGTAAAACACTGCTGGGACGCAGACGAATTAATATTCCCCAGGCATGTGCATTTCCAAAAGTTCCTACTGAGCTCCCACAGGTGTGCCTGCAGCAGAACAAAGGCCAAGAAGTAACAGGCAATGGGAAGGGCAAAAGGAGGATGAAAATTGCTTTGGCCAGGAAAAAGCAAGTGGTTCACATACCTGTGAATCGGAAGTTCACGGACTCCGGGAGACCTGGCGGGACAAACACAAGCACAGAGGGATTATGGTCAGGACAGGAAAGCACGTGTTGATGTGGATTTGGAGGATTTTGGAGAAAGCAAGTGCTAACATTTAACTGGGCAGGAGTCTTTCCTCCCCCTGGAGGAACACCAGCAGCCCAGCTGCCTGTCCCAGCCCTAGCAGTGGGATGCTCACCTGCGAAGGAGAAGGCCATGATCTCCCTGAGGTGAGGAGCGGCGGTCGGCGGGCGATAAGCAATCCTGCCGTGGTTTATGTCTGCCTGGGTGAAGTACCTGGCTGGGGAGAGAGGCCTGTCCCTGTGCTCCACGATACCTGTGGGTGCAGAGACACCAGCATCACCAGGAGGGGTGAATTACTCCATCTGATTCCACAGCTTCCTTGGCTTTCCCCAGGTACTTCTTTGTACCAGTTCCAGAACGAGTCGTATGGATGCAACTGCATCAAGGATGGGCTCTAGGGGCCAAGTGAGAAATTAAACAGAGATTCCTCACTCAGGCATTTCTTCACATAACCTCTCACTGGAGAGGTGGGAAGAAGAAAGCCCTGGGACACAACATTCAATATTATTCAGACAGTAGCAAAACCAGCTCTGCAGCACAATCCTAAAGAAGCCAAAGGAATGGGGTTAAGGAACAAGGTGTTTAAAAGGTAAGGAAGGAGGCCAAATGGATTAAAAGGCGCCTCTACAGGATGATACTCTGAGGGACAAGTGAGACGTGCTCAGAAACACAGCAATTAATGCAGCAGCAACAGGTTCACTTGCCTTGCCCAGGAAGGAGAGGCACAGTCACATTGTACAGGATTTTCTCACTGGGAATCTCCGGGTCTACAAAGGAGAGGTGATGGGGCTCAATCACTGTCACACGGTCCTCCAGCACCTCAATAAACACATCAGACCATGAGCATCAAGGCCAGAGACATGGGAAGATTCACCCAAAAATGCATGGAAAGAGAATTTGCTTTGCTCTAATTAAGACAGTCTTTGAATGTAAAGGCCCAGTTCTTAAACCTAAACCTGACCCCCTGTCCCCTGCAGATGCACAATCTCCATGCTCACAGGTGGCTGGGTTTTTCTTTTGAACTATAGCAATTAATAAGAGAGAAAGGAAAACCTAGTTTGACCAAGAACTCCCAGGATGAACATGTAATTCATTGTCTATGTAGTTTTCTCATATAATCTGGTGTGGCTGGACTGGATTCTCTTTTAAAAGAAACCCTGAAAATGCCTCAGCCCTTTCCATTGGAATATAGAGAAGCCAAAGCTGTTCTTTTTGTTTTAAACCTGTCTAAAATTGCTCTGGTCCTTCCAGAACAAGATTATCACGAACCAAAGGCAGGGAGGGCGTTAAAGGAATTACAGTGCTGCTTGAAGAGACGTAAGTGCCCAAAACCAGTTAATTGCCACATGCTCATGAACCTTAATCCTGCAGAACTAACAGCTCCAAGAAGTCGCCAAATTAAACAGCTCAGCTGGGTATGAAAGGCATCCAGGTCATTTCATAATCTTGAGCAAAATAGGGAGAGAATGAGCTAAATTAAGGATATGGGCACTTAAACAATCTGCGTTGGAACATGAAAGGTTACCAATGTGGGGGAAACAGGTTAATTGATTGAATAGAAACCAGTAGAGATGTGTCCAGTTTAACCAAAGAGTCACCAAACTTCCCTTGACCTTTCTCAGCAGCACAAGTCAAAGTCAAGACTAGAGGGATGGGAAGACTCAAAGTATTGTCCTTTCCCTCCAGCTTTAGAAGTCTCATTCTGAAGGAGTCTGAAGACAAATGAACAGAACTCAATCACATTGGGGCAGGGAAGCGCAATTTTTTGACAGAAAGATTTAAGGTTATGTTTCCTCCTCGCTGCCTCCAAGGCCTATTTGTCTCTCCCAAAGGTGGCACTCACAGGTGGCAGGGTAAAACGTGTTTTATGGCCCTATTGAATTTTGTGGGGAGTAATTAGCTATAAAACCCAGCGCTGCATGGCTCTGCCAGACGCCTCTCCCATCAATTTTGTCAATAATGACAACAACGAAAAGTCAGGAGCAGGAAGATACATGGCTCCAAGTAGCAGTCTGACCATGTTTCATTATCACCCAGGAAAGGCTGCCACTATTTTAAACCTTGACAAGGCTGTTGTGCCACAGACTTTTCACTAATCCCTCTCCCAGCGCCTCCTTTGGCCTTTCCTGGTCCCATGCCTGGCATGCAGAACAGGAGAAGTAGAGGGAGAGGCTGGACTGCACTCACACGTGATGCAGACACACAGGGAAGGCTTGCACCGAAGAGCACCCTTCGGTGCACCTGAGGGCCCACAAAACCAACTTCAAACTCCAAGATCATCTTTCCAATTAACACAGCCTGGGAAGGAACTACCTTGGAGACACCACTCTCATTCAAATGGTCATTCCCAATGCTACAGTTTGGATCAAGCTTACAGTGAAACTACTGGCAAAAGCCATTCATTACAGTCTAACCCACAGTTTCTCTCTCTTGCCATTCCTACTGGCTTCTCAGGAAAGGGTAAGAATTCCTTAAAAGGTTGATTTTGCTTCTCTCTCCCTCTCTCCTATCCAGTCTGTACATTCGTCCCTTTTAATACTGAGTTTTTCAACTTTTTGTGAGTGTTTTCTGCACCCCCCCACACCATTTACTCTTCTAATCTGTCTTTTTTCCCCATTCCAGCCATCTGTGTGGTGTTATCACTTACAGCCATGTGCAAAGAGGAGCCAAGGGAAAGCTGAGGTGCTTTGGGTGTCTGGGGCAGAACAGCAACGTTGAACACGTGGCTTTCCAAGCTGGTTTGTGGAGTGGCAGAGCTGGACACCTGGGAAGGAAAGATCACCTGAATGGATATGTGACAGAGAAGACCACAGCACTCCTAGACCAGTTTCAGACTTTCCCTCTCCTCTCCTCCTGCTCTGGGATCACAAAGACTCCTCTTTCCACTCCTGCTTCCTACAGTCCCTGCCATAGGTTTGCTGCATTTTACTTCAAACTGACTTTGTGCAGGTTAGTGGCACTTTTCATGCCAGCAACAGAAAAAATAATGGGGTTTTAAATTTTCTTGCCACTCTCAAAATGACCATCAGTTGTGCTGACAAGGTGAAAATTACTGGGTTTTAATAATGGCACTGCCTTGGCAGCAGCTCCCTGTGATCCCAACAACTTCCAAGATGGGCTGCACTTGTGTTTCACAGACTCATAAATATTTTCCATATATTTTCCACTCTAGCACCAAAAAATTAAGCCAGGGGTCTCTAACTCCTAATTGCAAGCCTGCAGTAAAGACATATAAAGAAAATTGTATGAAACTGGTAAAAATTCAGAGTACCAGAAGCATTCCCTAGAGGTGAGCCTGCAACTGTTTTCAGCAATCCTGAGGGGAAGTAAACACCCAAAGAAGTACAGCTCCCTTCTCTGACAGACTCAGTCATTTTTTTATCTTTTAGTAGGGATGGCAGTCTGCTCTGGAACTCCACAGAGCACTGTATGAGCAGGAGTGGACTTCATGAAGCTTGATTTCTAGAAAATGCATAAAAATGCAAGTTGTGATGAAAGGAATTATGTCATTTTAGCCACTGGCTGCACCTGCTCTGTCCTAATACTGATGAAAACAACATGTTGGCCCTGAAATGTCCCAACTCAAGGTTCAAGGCTTGGACAGGGGTACCGTGGTCTCCTGATGCGACCAGGTGTTCCCAGCTCCCTTTCTCAGCTCTCTGTACAATTATTGCTACTGCTCGGAGATACTAAACCCAAACACTCCACTCATGCAAAATGCATAGTCTGTAAGAGGAATGCAGCAATTAAGCCAAAGATTAGCTTGTTCAACACTGATGCTCACAAATTCCTCATTATCACTTACGTTAATTACTCTAGAAATTACCTTAATTGCCTCTCCAGTGCTACAGTAATTGCTTCTGCCTTGTAAACCAGATGTAACAAACACCACGTGCAAGTGTTCACGTAGGCTGAGTTACGGGAGGCTGTGAAACCCTCCCAGCAAACAGCAAGGACCTGTCTGAGGAATTTTATGGCTCTTAAACCTGTGGGGAGTGGGGAATTTATTTTAGTTTCCCAGCTGCTGGGAAGTATTTCTACCTTTTGGTCTGTTTGCAAGAAGAAGGGCTCTAAAGCCAAAATTAAATTATTAGCTTAGAAGCCAAGGGTTGTGTGGCTCTGGGGCTCGCAAAACACACCATTTTTAAAAAGGCACTTGGAACATTTTTCACTGGGTGTAGATATTAGAAGTTTTATGAGGGGATGATGTATTTGCCAGTACATATTTACACACATACCTGGGTCTTTTTTAAAACTTGGAATCACAAGACACAGCAACCAGCAAGTGGAGTAACCTCAGAGAACTGCCACGTGATCTTTCCAGGAACATGATGAGGAATACCTGGAATTGGAAGGAGTCACTCTCTACTTCAGCTCCAGAGTGCCTGTACCACACGATGCCATCGTTGATGTCCTGCTGGGTGAAGGAGGTTGTGGGTGAGGCTGCTCTTCCGTCGGGTAAAAGCTGCCAGGAGTCTGCGGGGCCGTCTGCCGGCATCGGGACCAGGAGCACCACTTCCCCTGGGAAAGCAAAGAGGAGCTTGGGAGAACATAGGAAGCAAGAGGTGCCTTGGCACCGACTAAGGAGCAGCCAAGGCAAATGTCCACCCAGTCAGAGCTCTTTTTCATCCAGTGTTAAGTGACAGAAGTACCAGCAGAGTTCCCAAAAGCCATCAGCAGACCTTGAGACATCCCAGTGACATTGGCAAACCTTGTTAATTAATTCCATTAAACAGGTTGATAATTCTGCTGATTGATGATTAATCATTCTGTTACGTGAAACATCCATCATAAGTTATCCCATTTCATTTCCCCAAACCACCCTTGAAAAGTTGGAGCAACATAAAAAGTAATTCAGCAAGATGAAATATCACACTTCCATACGATAACCAAACTCTGGGCTAAAATTACTTTATCAGTGCTCTAATTACATCCCAAATCTTATGGGTTTGCTCATGGGAGTTCCCCTAAAAATCTAAAAATCAAATTATATATTTTCTACAAGTCTGAATATCTTTCCCATTAGTCACAGACTAAGTTGGGCAGATAAGCCCTCACGGATTCAGGACCCATATTCCACATTTCTCTCTCTCTTATTTTTTCCCTCCCTTTCTGCAAAACAGTATTTTAGATAAAATTTTGGAGATCATTGACTTCTGCTGCTTCTTCCTCACCTGCAGCTACAAACCTGTTTATATTACTGCAATTAATCACAGCAGAGATAATTATGGTGATACAAACACAGGATTATAAATTTCAGTTAGGGTTAGGCAGCAGGAGACAAGCTCCTCAGGGAAAAATACCTGTTTTCATGTAAATGCTTATTAAAAATGAGAAGATAGACCTTCATCTGCAGAAGACTAAAGGGGGAATACAAATTAATTACTTCTCTTCTAAACTGCAAAACTCACATAATCTCTGTTTCCATCAGGTGCTGGCAGCTGTTATGGAAACGAGCCTGTCGTCACAGCAAAAAGAAAAAAAAAAGCATGGATGTTGCTAGAGGGATCCTCTAATTTTCTCTGGCTCAACAAATTAAATGTAGTATCGTTTCTTAGAAGTGCAAAATATGTTATTCGAAGACATGGTTTACGTGAAGAAAATAGTGATGCTGAGTAGGAAAAGATCATTTTCCTTTTCTTTCCGTATTTCCTTTCCCTCCACACGACACCTTCTCTTTTTCATCCTGTTTTTCTCCATTTATAGCTCAGTAACAAATCCCAGAACCCTCCACACTTCCCCTCACCCTGTGCCCGGAAGATCCTCCCTAAGCATGGGGGTTGCTGGGGAAAGTCACTGCTCTGAGAGCTGAGCTCAGAGCCTCTCAAAAGGAATTTGGGGACAAGAATTATCTACAGATCCAAACATCTCCAATTCCTGTTTCAGTCGGCAACCCCTTCCTCTGGGACAAGTTAAATCAAATGTCACGGAATTTAGGGAACTCTTCAAGGTCAACTTTTCCTCAGCAGTTTCCAGAGGTAGATATTACTCTGTGCTCTTCAAACCAGACATTCACTGTGGAGGATTATCTTTTGGTAGTAAGATTCTGCTCTCTCAGGGCTGTAAATACACCAGGATTCCACTACCACTGGAGAAACACAGATGATCAGGAAAGGCAAAAGTGCTTTGTTATTTTGCATGCCCATCAGAAGTGGAAAAGGATGAGGTTAGCAGCACTATCCCAGTGTACCATTCCAAGGAAATATTCCCCCAAATGTTGCCCAAAACACCATGGAAGGGTGCTGCTCTGTAACAGCAGAACTCCAGAGGGATTTACCATGCCTGGGCTGGTCCTTGGTGAGGGTGTAGGTGATGTCAGAGTCCTGGGCACCGGGCAGCTCGGCGTGCAGGATTGTCTTGGAGATCTGGAGCATGCCTCCCTGGGGCACCCACACCAGGGAATTGGCCACCAGCCGAGGGCTCCTGTCGCTCTGCAGGCAGGGGACAGCAGGAAAAGGCTGAGTGGAATGTCAGCAATGCTGCGCTGATGGAAACAGGCTTTCAAAGGGAGAGGGTCAAGGAGAGTATTCTGGAATTTCTTATGCATTCCATCCTGGCTGTCTTCTGGAAGAAATGGTTGTGCAGCCTGCACCTGTATCCCTCAGATCCAATTCCCAGCCTGTAGGACTGACCTCATCCAGGAACTTTCTAATTTCCTGTTGCTGACCCTAAACCTTCCTGACCTGAGTCTCCCTCCAAAATTTTGTCTTTTAGCACCATCCTCGTTCTCTCTGAGCATTCACCAAAATCTTTTGCTACTAGGTGGGTTTCCTAACCTTCAAACTATTCCTGTGGCTTTTTCTTTTTTTCCCCTCAAATGAGTATTTATCCAATATTAATTTAAGCTTCCTGAAATGTGGATGTCCCGACTGGATTGCAGTAATGGTTTCACTACAGTTTCCATTTATTCAGTAACACTATTCTGGCGTTCAAGGATTATATCAGCCCTTTCTGGCTCTAATTTGCTTTGTTGGACAGGTCACCAAAATCCCTGTGACCTTTTCCATGCCATGGTTCTTTCTTACAACCCCAGCTGCTACAAACGTGACTTCTGTTCTGAATTTCTGCACTTTCATCTTGAAACTGGCTGTGGCTGCAATTCACCTTGAACTGTGTAATCAGTCAAAATCCTGACTGCTTCATCTAAGGGATCACCTTCCTCCTCATTTACTACTCCACATAATCAGCCCCACAACTGATAAATGACTCATTGCTGTGCTCTTCTGGAACTGCCACAGAGACAGGAGAGAGAGCTAAAAAGACGTTTGTGGAAAGGAATCACATTAAAGGATGATTTCCTGCCTCCTTTTTGACATGTCTGCTGTGCACCCACTTAATTTGTACTCCACTTACACTGTGGGTTTGTTATAAACATGGAAAGCTTCAGCTTTTAGGTCACTAAATGACTGAATGTTCCTTCACTGGCCACAACAAACCCATTCAGCACATTGTAGTACCATTCCCACATGGCTTTGATGCTGCTTGTTAATAAGAACAGACTCATGAGACAGCTCTTTTTGCTTGGTAATCTATTTTAAAAACATATTTAACATGAACGAGTTCACAGCACAGGAAAAGTGTTTTCAGAGAGCTCAGGGAGGCTCACAAGCTCCCTGGTGCAGGCCTCAGCTACCTGCTCCCAGGCAGGGCAAGGTCAGCTGCCTTGCAAATTCCTTGGAGACCTCCCTTTGCTGGATCTCTAGAGGTCTGGGGCAGCCCTAAAATAAGCATCTTTTGCCTATTTTCTGTGTTCCCCCTGGCCTCTCAGAAAAGAAAGGCTTCCATGTCCCTGTTCAGACTGCAGTTCTGGCAAAGGGTCTGGATGGGAAAAGCGGCCGTTAGCAACCAAACGGAAGGGAAAAAACACTAAAAGCTGCTCTGCTGTCACTACCTTCATTCTTTTCTGTAGCCAAGTGCTGCACAGAGAAATGTGGAACGATAAGGAGAGACAAGGGAGCACAAAATAGGGTAATAAAAGAAACTACCCTCAGCAATTCACCCTCACTGGCATTTACAAGAACTGCTTAATCAACAGTGGGATATAAAAAGGTGTTACAAATGAAACATAGTGGTGTCCAAGCATTTTCACAGTCCTTCTGATCTTATTCAGGCTCCTTAGGGCCATGGAAGCGATCTGGGTGAAGAAACCACAGGCAGGGCTCCTCTTATTCCTGGAGTCTAATAACAGCACCAGCCTTGAAAGCAATTCCTTCTTCATCCCCAGGCTGCTGTGTGAGTCATGGCACTAATTAGCATTAATTACTACCGTAGCTTTAGGGGAACCTGCAGGGTCCAAATGGGATCGGTGCCTCCTCGTGCTGAACTCCACGGACGCACGGCATGCTGGCAAAACTCCCTTCAAATTTTCCTACTCAAGTTGCTGTGAAAGGCATCCAACACAGCAGAGAGGATAAAAGAGGGGCAGTGTCATCTCCTCCTAACTCCTTCCCAGGGGATAGAACTCGAAGACTCTGTGTCAGATCTCTGCATAAAAGACTGCAAACCGTGGCCTTCTCTAATGACAGCTCTAATTGAGAGCTCTACTTTTTGTTACTCTTTCACATTAATAAGGGGTGAAGATATCTTTAGCTTTTTCTCCTTCTGTTTTATTACAGTTTATTACTTTTTATCAAATAGCTACCGACTTTGAATCATCAAAGCTGCACAATCTGAGCTGTTGCAAACCAAAAATTTGGGTGACCTCCAAAACCCAACCAATCCACTGCTTTCTCCTGTCGCTAACTCAGGATTAGTGACACCTCAGGGACAGAGTGGTCCTTCTCCAGATTCTCAATCTGCCTGCCAGGGTTTCTGTCCCAGCACATACCTTGGGAGCAATCCTGATGTGGAGTAGGATGTTCTGGAAGTGGTTCCCGTCGCTCACTTGCAGAAGAGCCGTGTCCTGCCGGCTGTCGGAGCCGTCGTGGGCGTAGCGCAGCCGCCCGCCCGTGAGGTCACCCAGGCGGAAGGTGGAAGAGTCCCCAGTGGGCCCGAGCAGCCTCCCATGGCGTGGAGGCTCCAAAACCATCAGCACCACGTCCTGGGGATTGTCACTGTCCCCCACGCCAAGCACCAGCTCCGATATCGTCCCCGTTTCCCCCCTGCCAACAAGGAGGGGCTCGTTCCTGAACACGTATGGGGCCTGAAACACAGAAGCAGCTCTGAGGTGTCTGCTGAACCTGGGAGATTGGAGCATGATCAAAGGCTGGAGTTAAAAGCTTGGGGATGAGGACATCAGCTCACTTCATCCCTGGAAATCTCCTATTTCTTAGCAGCTGAGAATCACTCTCCACACCTTTTCCCCCGGCAGGTAGATCTAATAATATTTAGCATTTAAACTGAGTTAGTCATATTAAAAGAAGATTTTCATGCCACATCAGGATTAGGCAAGGCAAAAACTTAGGACATTTATAAAGAAAGCATCTGACTCTAGCTGATCTTCATTAGCCTTTTGAGATGACAGCAAAACTGGGTGTCTTCATCATCAGTATTTATGTAATTTCCAACACTCCCCACAGCCTTACTCAAACTATACCAAAGATCTGCTAGAGGCCATATTTCTGCTGGTTTAAATTAGTTCGCCAGTTCTTTGTCATCAAGAAAGTTTCAATCTGCAGTCTCTATTGATCTCAATAAACATCATTTGCCACGGGTAATGCACTGCCTCGGGAGGGAGGAGATCCCGCAGAGACAAAGTCAAAGCCCTGTGAACATCCATCAGGGAGCCCAGTGCTGCCACCTCACCCATGCACCACTTCCAGGGTTATTAGGGATCGACAGGCAAAATTCCTATCATTAAACCTCACTTAAGTATTCTGGGGCAGTGACTGCAGCTCTTACTTAGGTGAACGTCCTACTGAGGCAAACAGGAGATTAGGCTGAGCCAAGATCTCAGCACCAGCCAGAATCAATATACACACGGCAGGATCAAAACACACAGTTTGTCGTATTCTAAAGGACAAACTAGAGCACTTCTAATTTCCAGAAGTTATGGGAATGACTAACATGGAATATAAATTACTCATGGTGAGGCTGGAGGCTGAGCCAGGCTTGTAGGCAGGAAGGAGCCAACACTAGAAGAGTTCTGTCAAGTCATTCGGTGCCCCTCTGGGGATGTAAACGGGCCTCAAGAGTAGCAGATTCCCTTTTGCACTTTAAGGTCTCCATTTGTGAGGATATGCCAAGTAGTCACGACTTCTAACCAAGCTTTCCACCCTGGAAAAAGCTCAGTGCAAGCTGCAAAGCCTCCCTGGAAATCTGGACCCCATTAAGGTGCCTGTACCTGCTCTGGGGTGAGGCCCCTCCACGATATTGTGCCACAGACTTTAAATAACAATAATAGAGGAGACAAGGGCACTTGGCAGTACCTTACCCAGAAGTGTTAAGAAGTTTAAGAGGCACACTTTAAATAGCTCATGCTGATTTAATTCCCAGCTGTCCTAGAACAGAGCATTGAACTTGAGTGTCAAAGTATTCCTGCCATCGGGATCAATCCTGGCCCAATTGCCCTGCAGCAAGAGGCTGACCTGGAGCATCAGCAGATCCAAAGGATAATTGGAGCAGTAGGGATTCCTTAGTCCTCTCTGATAATTGCTCTACGATTGCACAGCTGCAACTCCCTGCACAAGCAAAATGACACAGGCCAACTTCTCCAGTCAATTCCCCAAGTCCCTTTCCTCCATGTGACTCTTGGCTGCCACCCCTAAGGGAGAGTTGAGTCTAATTTGCCTGATCTGAACACCCCTGATCAAGTTCTGCCCAGCTCCTTTGTTATCCCTGCAAGAAACCAGGGCTCCAAATGGTACAAAACTTGGGGTTTCCAGGCTTTGCTACGTTACCTGTGTTGAGAACGCCTGAACGTTGATCACCTCAAGGTGGGAGAATGACTGTTGATCACTGACCTTCAAGGAAAACTGTCCTTTCCTAAACAGGTCCCCAAAAAGCCAAAATACAGAATAATATAAATTAATGAAGTGCTCTTCCAGGACTCGATAATGATAACCATATTATACATTCAGCAAAAATGACTGACTCAGTGACAGAAGCTTTAGCTCAAGTCTTCTTCAATTATGTTTTTACAGTATTTTTTCCTGAAGATTCACAACACTCACAACAGGTAATAAAACACCTTTAGCTGTGCAATAATATACCCTCATCTCCCTTTAAGTAATGTTATCCACATTGGATGGCATCTCCAAGATAAAGTGCCAATTCTAAATGTCAGCCACTCGCTGCTAAAGAAAAATGTCACTTATGTGGCTTCAGGACTTGCCAGCATTTTTCCTCCCCATTTACTTGTCAGTGATGCCACCCAAACACCTTGACGTTTTAAGTAACAGTATAAATAATAAACAGAGTAATATTTAGTAATAAAGTGGCTTTGTTTCTCAAGACAAGATGTTGACATTTCATGGTGACTACCAGGTAGACAAAAAAAAAAAAAGCAGGATACAGGAACACATGCTTGAAGTCTAGTGAACACCAGCTAACCCTTGGCATCAGGATATCCTAAAGTCTTCTTTAGATCTTATTTAGATCAAAGACCTGCCTGATTTATACAGCCAGAAATTTAGAACAATTCCACCAATATCACTCTAGTGCCAAGGCTTTATGGTGATGCAAATCAAGCGTGAAATTTGGCAGGTTGGTTGGCTTTTTGCCTGGCTGCAGGAAAAATCTGCTTCCTTGCAACATCCTTGCAGTGTGAGCTTTGCCAGCTACTAATCATCACTAATTATGCCAGAGCACTAACAGAGCTCACACTGAAGGCAAACAAGGAATGGCTGAATGCAAACTATGCCAGAGAGCACAGCAGTGACATCACTTGAGCATTTTCCTTACAGTATCAAAAAATTGTTGTAAGAACCAGACTAATATGCTAGTTTTAACCCACAGCAGAGTATCCTGAAGGTGGGACAGATTTCTGCACCCCAAAAGCAGGGCAGGTTGGGGAGTTGGGTCACAGTGACCTCTTAGAGAAGTTTTGCACCACCAGTCACGCTATGGTACAGTGTAGGTATGTTGGTAGTTGATTTAGCAGCAGTGACAAGTGTGTTTCCCTGTTGGAATGCTTCCCAGGAAGAAGGAAATACCTGTTCTCAAGATACAACAATCTCTTGGTGAGGCAAGAGCTCAGAAAAGCTTCCCCGCAGTCACCTGGGCTCCTCTTTGCTGTGCAGGAAGCGGACCCTCCTCTCCCGCACATCGCTGCAACTGAAGCGCTGGCCGTGGCTCAGCGGCACCTCCTGCCCGTCCAGCAGCAGCACCAGCCGGCCGTTCGAGGGAATGCTGTCCACGTGGAACAGCAGCTGCCCCGAGGCATCGGCAGGGTCACACACGCCCAGCACGGACGGGTCTAGGGGCTGCACCCCGCCGATCCCCACGGTGAGGGTGCTGGTCGCACGGGAGCGCGAGGGATGCCCGCTGGCTGAAGGGAAAGAAGGGAGAAGTGTTACTGCAGGAATCGTCACGGGTTGTGTTGGCGTCGTGCCTGTCACCACCATTTTTTGAGTGCCCTGTTCATTCCTGACCCAGGTGGACTGCAATCCATCCCAATCCCCACCAGTGACTTGGGCAAGTCACTTCCCACCTTGATTTCCCCATCAGAGAATTGAAAGCCAACACACTCCGGCTTGTCCTGCAGAGAGTCTAGCAAATCTTCATTTAGAATAAAGAAAGGATAAGTAACAACTGAACTTGATTCACCAAGGGATTTCCCTCAAGATACTTTGTCACTGGTTCTACACTGGTGACAAACAGTGCTGCTGCAAAGACGTGCCTGCACACATAACCAGGTACCTTCACTTAGAAAGCCACGTACGTGCACATCTTATGAAACCAAAAGGTTGGAGAAAAACAGCTGCTGATTTTCAATAGCCGCCATGAAACTGCTCAGAATTGAATTTCAAAAATGTGACTGAATGAACCTTTCTCCTGGCTTTAAAACCTGCTGCTAGAAGCCTGTCAGCTCAGCCACTTTATCTTGAGAGACACTCACCTTCTTCACACTCTCTGGTCCGTGTATTGCCATAGAAACCCTGGCCACAGGCAGAAACACAGATCTTATTCTTCAGAAACGTGGTGCTGTCACAGAGGTGGCACAGGCTGCCACTGTCACACTCCAGGCATCCAGGAGGACAAGCTGGATCAGACAGAAAGCACAACCCCACTGAGACACCGCAGAACCAATGCAGCCACTGGTGTGCAGAGTTGTCCCCAGGGTCAGAGCAGAAACACCATTCTGTGTGTCTTACCTACCTGACAAAGAGTCAAAACAGTGGGCAAAGAGTTTATGAGAAAAGTTGGCAAGAAGTTCCTTCCTCATTTGACACTGTGCCCACATCAAGCTCGCTGTGCTTACCTGTGCACTTGCGCTGTGCCTCGTCTGCGTAGTATCTCTGCCCACATTCGGGAAAACAGTGACTGCCCAGGAGGAACAATGGGGCTGGGCAAAGGCTGCACTTGTCTGCTTGGTGGCACTGAAGGCAGGGTTGGTCACACCCTAAAGAGACACATGCAAAGAGTCCAGCGCGACAGCTCTTGGGAGACAAGCAGGGAAACATGTTGGAAGTAATGCTCCATGAAAACTCACTCTGGCACATGTCAGATTCCCGGAAAAAAGCTGGAGGGCACTCTTCCACACAAGCTCCTTCGTGGAGAACGTGGCCCTCCATGCACTGCAGGCAGTCAGTCCTTTGGGGACCTTTGCAGGCATTACAGCTCCAGTCACACTCTGGAAGAAAACAAAAATCAGTTCAGGACAGTCATTCCTGGGGTGCTCATCCAGGTGCACTTGGGGTCTACAAGCTGTGGGAAAATATCAATTATTGCCATTATGGAACACTCTGCTAGGGAGTTCTGCAAATCTTTCAAGTCACATGTGTTTTAAATCACTTCAAACTGCTGTTTCTGCAGCCATCCAGTGATGCAGGATTTAATAAGACAGAGAGAGAGACAGGTAAGTACAGGAGGCCAGATAAGTCCCCTAAAAGAGACTTATCCTGGCAAGCTCACTCGTTATCAGCTGACCCGTGACTAAATGAATTGCTGGACCTGACCCCTGAAAACTTTGCTGGCTCAGTTACAAAATCATTTACAAGAGAGCGATTTGCAATAATCTTGTTCCACTGAAAGGCTCAAGTATGTGACAGCAGGCTGCCCAAAAAGAGAAAAAAACTGCAGAAACTTTGCAAGCAACCTGTCACTGAACAATTTCCCCCTTTCTACACCCTTTTTAAAGCAGGCCACCTGCACAGCTCCTGCTGCCATCTAACGGATTCTTAGCCAAGACACTTTATTTTAATTTTTTTTCTTGAAACCAGCAGCATATTTCTCACCCCTGCAAGTCTTGCTGGAAAAATCCAGGTAATACTGCTGAGCACAGCTCTCGTACTGGCACTCCCCAAAGAGCAGGACCTTGGCTGGATCTCTGCATGACGTGCAGCCGGTGGCTGAGTCGCAGCTCCGGCACGGGCTGCTGCAAGCTGTGGAAAGACAAGGGAAATCAGTGTCATTCCCCATGCACCAGCTGACTGCACAAGCAAAAATGGTGTTGTCCTGCAGCCTTGCTACTCCTCTTGTCCCCTGTGGAGACATCAGAGTTTTTGCTTGTTAGGCTCTTTTTTACATTCTCCAAAATGTGCGGAGTCTCATTCCATTTGGCATAGGCTGGAAGGTCCCCTCATGCTGCTTCTTAATCTCTTCAGGACTGGTCAGGGTAAAACATTGACCCTGAGCCCAAATCCCCACATAAGAGCTTTCCCTGTCTCTGATTTTTTAATTTCCTTGCAGCAATCTGCATTTCATATGACTCTTTACCCAGAAACACGTACATTTGGAGAGCAGAGCAGACTGCTGCAATCCAGGCAGCAAACCATGGCGGGACCAAAGGCCCATTTAATTTCACTTAACGTTTCCACCTTTTTATCTGCACACAGTGTGAAATTCTGGAGCTGCAGGGAGCAACAAAGATGCCAGGAAAAAAATAATTCAGGGATTTACTGAATCTGGGATCAAAGTCCAGAGGTTCAGAATATTTCAACTCACCTCTTTGATGTCCAGGAACTAAACTTTGCAGGAGGCTGTACTAACAGTTTGGGTGATAAATACTGACATGTTAATTCAAAACACAGTTTTATAACCAAAAAAACCTCCAAATACCAAGTAGATGTGAAAACACCCACGTTGATCTCACTGAAGCAAGAACCCAGTGTTTTTCAAAGGAGTTACTTGTTTTAGCTCCGCTAAAAATGTCGCAGAAGGTCTGTATTTTATTGACGTACAGATGATTTCTAGCAAAATGTTTACCTGAAGAATCCGGCAGCTGTTTTTAGGTATGCTGGTGCCACTCTGATTTTACTTCACTTAAGAATACCACAGGAAAAAATTATTTATTTTAAGTGTTCCAAAGAACCAACTATTAAAAATACAGTAAAAACATTCTATGTGAGGTATAAATCCATGGAAATCAGGCTGCCCATGGAGGCATGCCAGAAGAGTAAGCAAAAACTGTATCTGGAAGCAAACCTGCCTGCTTGTTTTATCAGCATGACTCTGTATCTGCATTTTTAAGCCCATGAAGGACTCGTTAAGCTTCTCACTGTTCCTGGGCCAGGATGTCATCGAGTTTAAAAATATCTCCCAGAGTCCATACGTGCACTCAGCATCTCTCTGAACCTCATTCCAACCCTGAGTTCCTCAAAAGTGCAAAGAGACTAAAATAAATGTTGAAGAGAGACCAGATTTTCTCAGCCTAACAGCCAACCTCTGATTAAACAACCTTCATTCCCTCGAAGTGGCAGTTTCCCAGCAGCCTGGGACAATTTGTATCTCCACAGCTTATCAGCAGCACTTGAAAAGGCACAAGTGACACTTGGAATGACAAAAATCCAACACACTTGGCCTTGAGCCTCCTGCCCCAAGGATCACAAACACTTCTTAAAAAGCCATTTGCAATAAGGAGATTAGAGTAGCTGAATTTGCTTGCTAAAAAAAAAAACCAATCTGTTTGCAGTTGAGCCCCTGAACCAAATTCAGGAAGGGTGCAGGCCTCAGGAACATTCCAGGTCTACCTTGATATCCTGAGGCAGAAGCTATCAACAGGAAAGCTTTCATTAGAAAGGGGCACATTAATTAGGAAGGGAGATATTCTGGTGCAGCAAGCAATAAGAGAACCCACACTGCAGGAGAAAACAGTGAATATGTTGTAGGGCTTGTAGGAAACTAGCCAGAACAGTGAGAATCCTTTTTTTTTTTTTTCATTCCTATTTTTTATTACTTTCCTTTTTTCATTATTATTGAATAGCCTTTTTTTTTTTTTTTCTCAACAGAAGAGTAGTACAAATCCCTCCAGCTATTTCCCTGAACTTATGTAAGGTGTCTCCATTTCTGCTGATCAGATGGAAATAACAGTTTCAGGAGAACCATCTATTTCAACAAAAGGCAGGAAAAGCTGACAACCACATTGGTTTCCTCCTACAGGACCTCATCAGCGACAAAACTGGATCTAGGTAGGATGACACTGATACCTAGACTCAGTGCAACAGGGTTATTTTACCATAAATCAGGAGAATTTAAATCAGAGGAAAGCAGGTTTCACTAATCTGAGTGTTCAGGTTCACAGTGACCAAATCACCTTAGCATTCACTCATTTTTAGGTGTGTGTATTATAGCAGAACGATTCAAGCAGGACTTTTTCCTGGTTTTTGTATCTTTGGGCCATACCATTTCACATTTTGGAACATCAAGCCCAATAATTATGAGAGGAATAACCGAAGCCCAGAGTGAACATAGAATAATAAAGGAAAAGAGAGGCCCTGAGAGATTCACAAGGGATAGCAGGGGTAGGATAAAACATAATTTAACACCAGTTCATTCGGATCAGTTCAGGGCTCTCAGGGCTGTGCCTACCAAGCTCTATCTTGTTTCTACTGGGGTTTCACATGAGGAAAAATGGACATAAATGCTACAGTGCAGCTTCCATGGCATGTGCTGGCAGGTAGTGCAGTGGGGAGGGGGTCTGCCTTAGTAAGAATTGATTAAAACTGGTCTCAACTTGCCAAGTTGTCATAAAGTCCAGAATCCATCACAGGGAAACCTACACCAATGCCCCTGCAGATTTTTACAGCAGGACACAAAGCCTCTTGTCTTTGAGGTCAATAACAGAACTGCAACTGTTTTCAAAATTTCAACCATGCTGTAGGCTCTGCTCCTGAGGCAGCTCATCACCTCTGTCAACTCGCATCGTGTTTTTAGGCACCTGAAACCTTGCTTTTGCAGGCAACAGGAACAGTGAGCAAAGGAACAAGAAAAGACACGTCGGTAAATGCACTGTGGAAAGGAGAGATGGCTGGGGGAGAGGCACTCACGTCTGCAGGTCTGCCTGTCATCCCTGTAGTATCCCGGGGAGCAGAGCGGAGCACACGCGCCCGTGTGGGACAGAACCAGGCTGCTGCTGCAGGAAGAACAGGAGAAAGGGCCCTCGCCAGTGCAGGTTTTACATGAAGGGTGGCACTCTGCAGGGACAGCAAAAACCAGCATTTCTGTTCAAGGAAAAGCAGGTCTCAGGGCAAATTTCACAAGCTTCAGCAGAAACACTCTCAGAGACTGACGGTGGTGATGGTAAGCACCCGAAGTTCCTGCCAAGTCCAAGCCCTCAGTGGTGCACAGTGCCTCCCGCCCAAGAAAGGATCCTCTCCTTTCTCTTTTTACCCTCTTCTCTTCAACCTTTCCCCCTGTTTAGAAAAAACCCTTACAGGATCTGGCCAGGACCTGTCTAACAGAAAAAAGTGAAAAAAGGGCAAGCACATACCTCCCTCTCATGCCTTCTTCCAACTAGCTTCAGGTCAGATCCTCTTTGTCTATGTACGAACTGTCTAGTGCTTATCTGACAGTTCCACACTTTCCTGGAGATTCACATCCATCCCTTCACCAGGAATTGCACTGAGGGACACCAGACTACCTCCATGCCCCCTCTTCCCCATTTCCCTCATGACTTTTCAGGTTCATTTCTTAGTCTGACTGAAGCGATTTAAAATATCACAGTGGCTGAGGCCAATGTACCCTATTACTTTCTCCAGGGAGGTTATGCACAAAATTATTAGTCTGTTTTACTTCTTGACAGGCCCTTACCTAAAGATTGATGCCATCATTACACCTATCATGATAGGTATAAAATTAATCATGAGTGAGAGTGGGCAAAGGAATCAGAAGCGACCACACTGTGCTGGGCTGGGGATCTTAAAAGCCAGGACAAAACGTCCTATGAGCTTTGACATAGGCTGAAAAATGCACAACTCCTATTAAATGAAACCTTTAAACCTAAGAGAAGAAATGTTACCCCCTAGGGCTTACAGTTCCAGGAAGGCAAAACCTCTCTCTCTCAGGGGCCTTTCCAAACAGACTGTGTTACATATAGCTCTGAGATCTCATTTGTCAAAAACAGGTAAATACAACACTCAGCTCCTGGAATGCTGGGGAGAAGCTTTGACATATTACCCACCCTAAACTAGATTAGGAAATGCCACTTCCTGCAAAAGGAGCATCTACATTGTGCTGAATATCTGGTCTTGGTTCCTTTCTCTGAAACTGAACTGCAATACCCTTTGCTCAGCTTTGAGTTTCATCACGTCTCTGTCAGCCACAGAACAAGAAAAGGAACCTGCTTCCTTCTAAGAGCCCAGGGAGTATAAAGCAGCTCGGACAATGACTGGAATATGAAACCACATCAACAATAAAAAGTGGAGGAGATGCAGAGACATGTTAGAAAATAAAATGTGCCATGGATGCTGCATCCATCACGCCAGCCTAAAAGGCTGAATGAAATTGGCTTTCTGTTTTAGAAGCTGCTATAAACCATCACTTTTGGGGTCATTGCTGTAGCAAGACAAGCCTCAGTAACAGACCTTAGCTGAGATGATGTTCCATCTCAGACTGCAAAATATCCTGAGAAACCCCCACCAGCAAGAGTTCTGCTCCCAGTGCAGTGCCTTGCCACTACTAAACAGGAATCATTTCACAGAACTCTCGCAAGGATCCCGGCAGTTCCTTGCAGCTCCTGGAGGCATGTGTAGGAAGCACTCACTTTTGCAGGCCCCGCTGTCGGTGTAGTGTCCCGGGGGACAGTCAGGAAGGCAGCGGTCCCCCAGCAGCAGGTGACGGGCGTTCTGGCACTTCAGGCACACGCTGCCGGTGTCCCACAGGTTGGCCACGCACTGACGGCACAGGGGGTGGCAGTCTGGAGGGAGCAGGGAACAAGGGACACTGAGCACGGAGGGACAGCACAGAACTTTGCTGGGAACTCCAGGAAGGTGTGAGGGATGGAACATTGAGAGCGCATCCTGCTGCCTGAAACTCCTGCATCCCAGGGAGTGTTCCTTCCCTCTTGCCTCCTCCTCATCTTGTGCTCTTCCTGAGCACCACAGCATTTTCACTTTTCCTTTGCATCCCTCCTGCCTCATCCAAGCATCCTCTTTCCCGTCCTTAAGTGAGCTTGGGAAAACTTTGCACAAAGCCCATTCAAAGCCCTTTGCTTCCCAAGACCTTTCTCTGATTTTGGATGCCTCTGCCTACAGGTTTCTCTTTAGCTCCACTGGAAGCCTTAGGCACTCACCTCTCTCTGCTCCCACCATGGAAAAACGAGGAGCACAACCTGGACAGCTGCACGACCTTCTCCTGTAGTTCCTGCTGGTCAGACTTTCCCACACAAACGAGACATCCATACCCTGAAAAGGCCGCTGTAGCCCACAAAGCCAGGCCAAGAGTGGCATCAGAGTGCCTCAAAAACCTTTTCCTTTCTCCATCTTTCCCCAGCAGGACACAAGCTTGTGTCTCCTGACCTCTGCCTGAACTTAGGTGCTTCAAAAGGTTTGGCAACAAGCCTTTTGTGTGCACAAAGGTGCAGTGTAAGGCAACCTAGAAGCCAAATTAATCCTCATTATGGTAATTGAGAAAATTATAAAGGAAATGACGACTATCTTGAAAGAAATGTAATAATGAGGCTTGATTTGAGTACCGGGCCTCTTGTCAGATTTCTGCTGCAGGTTCACCTTTCTGTCTTTTGTCTCTTGTGACAGCATTACTACAGATTGTCAGGCAATCTAATTTTACAAGCTGAAGACAGGCTCACATCGGAGCCTGCAGGAATTCTGCATCCATAGCTGCAGGAGCGACTGGAGCCTCGCCCCAGCTGACGCCTCCTGCATGTCACACACAGGTGATTCTCACCAAACATTGCTGCAAAAGCCCAGAAGCAGCTCAGAAATAGATCCAGCCCTGACTGCAGGCAGGGATCCAAGTTTCTTAAAGAGCTGCCTCCTTTACCTCCTGCTTTTGCAGGGTATGTAATCCATCGAGTTTCTGCCCCGTGCTGGGAGCTGGGAAATGTTGGGGTAAAGGTGTGCAGGAAGAGACCCTGTGCTTCAGACGAAAGCAAAGCAGCACATGAGGCCATGCTGCCAAACTCAGTGACCAACCTCAGAAACTCCTCAGAGGGGTTACAGCTCAGGGGGGTGGCTGTTCTGCAGCTTCCGACTGCACAGGAGAACAACTCCAAACCCAAGGCAAAAATCCCATGAATCTTCACAGCCAAAGATCCCAAACCTACACTGACACAGGAGTGGAAAGACCTGCCATCTCTCTGGAGTCCCTGCAGCCAGGAAGGACCACACGCAGCCCACCTAAGGGAGCAAGGGCTATGAGATCATCCAAAAGGTCCTGAGTATCTGTAATTTGTATGCACAGGGCTGGAGGTGCGGTGAAGAGTTTTATGCACTTATAACCAATAAAATTAACATGAATCCAATTAGTTTTTTGTGCTTTCACGTTTACCTGGTAATATGTTGACTCTCCTTACTGCTAAAATACTATTCCTCCAGTTTAATCTCTTGCTGGAGCCACTGGTCTCTAATAAAGCTTTGGCAGGGTATAACGAGTAACAATCTGGTCAAAAGGTTCTATAAACGGAGCATAAAAATGAGACTGAGAAAATTTAGGGTATCCAAACAGTCAGTATCTGCAGCAAAAAACCTAGATTTTCCCAAACTAATATTTAAGAATCTAAGTATCTACAAAACTCTGTGCTGCTGCAGCAGAGTTTTCTCTTCACAAGCATCTATTTTTGCTCCTACGAGTGGAAAGAGTTTTCTCAGTTACTGTTTTAGGATGAATCAGCCCCATCACTCTCTTGTTCCTTTGCAAGCCTGGAGATCAAAGCACACACAACACCAACAAAAAACCTAGGGCTGACGCTCGTGGTGAATTTGAGGGACATTGGGGAACGAGTGAGAGAGTGAGGGAAGAACTGAAGTGCTTTGTTTAGGGAGAGATGATTTCACTTTTTCACAGCAGGCTCCCTTTGAAGCGAGGACTAACAGAAGGGGGATGTTTTCTTTCTGCTTCTCGGTAACACCCTACAGCCCTACTTGTTTCCTGCTTCTGCCTTCTCAGTGTCAATCCTCTGGGTTTTGTGGAGCCTTCACATCCCCAGCTAGTTGCAGGTCAGTGCAACACAGTTGGTTAATTCCCTTAGACCCCTTCCAGTATCCAAACTGGATTCTTAGGGGAGCCTGTCACCACTTTGCTTGTAGTCCCAATGCCTCCCTCCTCATCCTTCTGAGACTGCTGACTGGTCTCCCACTGTCCAAGCAAAACGTTTTCCTGCTCCCCTTCCAGCTGGCTGTGATTTCCTCCTGCTTCACCTCTATGCAAAAATACCCCAAATCCCTTTCGTATCACTGATCTTCTTATAAAGCAACATCCATTGTAAGGCAGAATGGAATTACTTACATGAATTTCCAGAGTTACTTGACTTTCACACTCTCTTTAGCTTTCTCTTAGCAAATAAAGCAAGAAAATGGTGCCCTTCCTATATGGAAATTATCTGTTACAGATTGTTCTAAGAGAAAAGAAGCTGTTGGGGAGACAAAATCACCTCTGAAGTGTTTGTGAATGCTCACAAAGGAAACCAGAGGCATTTCTGCCTCTCAGCTCCACCATTTGCTAAGCAATCACCCATTTATATTGTTTAAACACATCTACCCTCTTAGGGGCTCTCCAGAAAAGTATTTCCTGATGCAAGTTTTGTGCTGTACTCTAAGGTGAGGTGTGAGGTTTACAACAGAGTACGACTTAAAATCAGCGCTGAAAACACCACGCACTTTGCAGGCACCTCAACATGCAATAAGTCTCTGGTGTCTTACAGCAAATCCAGAAAGCAAATCAGTGTGGTTGGTTTAAAAGGATATGCAACACTGACCAGGATTTTTGGCTCGTTTTGGTTGTTGGAATGTTTTTTTTTGTCTCTGTTTTCCAAGACCTGAAAGGGATTCTGTCACTCAAGCCAAATGAACACCTGGTGAAGTGCAACTGCATTTGCAGGCATCTGCCTGCATCCTGTGCAGGACCTCCCCTAGGCAGTGTGAGGTGGGAGTCCCAGTTGGATGGTGCCTGGCACAAAGGAGCCCAGACCAAAGCAGGGAAAGGATTTTTCCTCCTCTAGCAGCTCAGCTGCAGATTCTGTAGGAGGCTGCACGCCAGTGAGGAAGTGGAGCTAAGCCCCTCTTGCTCTGCTCAGCAAAACTCCAGCTCTCTGTGATGATATCAATGTCTCTCTAAAAGGGCAGCACCAGCTCATTAATTTTACAAGGAACTGAGTATATTTCTTGTTGTTAGAGTGTCCCTTCTGGAATCTTAAGAGCAAGGCAGCAAAGCTTGTTACAGGCACCCTCCTGAGTGAGTTCTTCTGGTTTAGCTTTGAATATTTTCCCAACTGCACACTGCCTAAGAAAGCAAGGGCCTGTGGAACAAGGGGACTGGGAGTTCCCTTGCAGCTGGAAGATGCAGCTCGAAGTTAAGACCAGACTGCAGGGGATTCTGTATCTGTGGGTGTTCCCAGTTTTCTTTCACACCAGTCCCTCTGCATTTTTCTAACTGCCATTCTTCCATGCAGTCAGGAAAAGATCGGCAGGGAAGCTTCCAGATCAACAAGGAAACCTCAAATCAGGAAAGCAAGGGCAGGGGTTTATGAGCAGGACCAGACTCTTAGCAATGGTTTGGTTTTTTAGACTGGTGATTGCAAAGTTTCCTGAAGCTGAAGTCGATTTGGGTAAGAGGGAGAGGGAAATCACAAAGTGTTTTCAAACTGGGAAAACAACCCACGGAAGCTGTGAGACTCAACAGGGGACGGCTAAAGTCTCAAACACGTTCCTGTACATACACTTGGGCTATAAAATAAAATTAATCAACTGAGCACTTTCAGGGAGGAATTGGCACAAATTCTGCATGCCCAAAACAGAGCTCAGAGACTCATTGATTTTTGGAAACTTGAGGACACTTTGTGTTTCTTGTGCTTAAATCTGAAATGCTTATTTGATTAACTGCTGAAAACAAGACTTCATTTTTTTTTTCTATTAACAAGGCAAATGTTCCAATCCTCACTCAGGTAACATGCACAATAACACCATTAATTCCCAGGCAATGGTTTGGAGTGACAGTTGGTTTTCTCCAGCCTCTGTGAAAGATTTTCCCCTCCAGGTCCATAAAGTATGGCAGGTTACTATAATGCACAGCAGGCCCTATAAGTCGTAACACAATTCTGCCTGGAGGGTTGGGAATTAAAGATAAATGGGAAGATAATTGTAAAAATATATTGCTTTGGGAGGCGAAGGAAAAAGCTTTGTTAGATTCTGATGCAAATCATATCTTATGAGAGTGTCAGGGGTTTTAATGTTCTTTTTTATGTGACAGCTGCTCTTTAACTGATAATTAATACCTTGCAAGGGCAAATTTAGCATTTCAGTCAGTGCTGAATGAGAAGAATGAGTGAAACTTAACAACCTGGATGTGGAGCTCTTTATCTCTAGGAGAACTGGCAACAAACATCCCTTGCTTAAACACCAGACATAAATTTAGCACAAAGAGCAACACACTTCAGACTGCAGATCCGGGGCCAAAGCACAGCTTTTTTGTCAAGGCAAAAAACCTCAGTTAAGTTCCTCTTCAAGGGTTCTCACAGCTTCAGTGGGACAAAGAAACATGGATGCATTCAAGCACATGGACACTAAGGGTTCCCATGCCACAAGGAATGCCCTCCACACTGCCTGAGGGAACCCACTGCTTCCAGTTCCTGCCCAGAACTGTGACATCTCCCTGATCACCTGGGATTTGGGAGCAGGATAACTGGTCCATGACACCAAACAAAGGGATAATTAAAGCAGCAGAATAAACCCTCCTCAGAAAGACTCCTGGTTGATGATAAATGGCACTAAGGTTTCCCCAACCAAATTTACAGCTGGAAGGCCACTTTTCCATGGGACTTCTCTCATAGGGAGCATAATTCAAATTAATGGGGAAATAAGGTGAAAGAAATAAGCATAGAGCTCTGATGTGCCAGGACATGAACAAGTACCACCGTATCGCCTGAAATTGTACAGGGCAGAGACACCTTTTTACACTGAAATGCTGAATTATTTCCAGATTGCAATTATTTGACTGTAAGAAACATCTTGATTCCCCAACCTGAATTCCTCAGGAGTTGTACAGTACTTTCAGGATATTTTCCTACTCCTCACACACTTTCTTTCCCTGCTCTTTTTGTCTCTGCAGACAGAGCAATCAGTGTTGTTTAAAAGGAAGCTGAAGAAACCGTTCATAGAATTAATCTGTGGAGAGCAAAGAAACACATCTTTCATACAAAAACCACCCAAGACATAGATGTAAGCAAAGAGAAGGCTGTGTGAAGGGAAGTCATATTAAACTGAGAACAATAGCCTCTCAATGGATATATTTATTACTTCTAATGCATTTCCCCCTTTTCTTAGAATTCTTTATCTCATTTGGAACTGTTCAGCCTGGATTAAGCCTCACACACCGTAGCTTTTTTTGATAAAGAAAAAACTATGGCTTGATAAAGCTCAGAAGTGGTTGGAGCAGTTCCCAGGATATGTTTATACGTGTCTGTGTGACGGATTAAAAGCGATTTTTCTTTTTAAACAGATAAATGCAATCAGTGGTTTCAGATGATGGGCTTAAGTGCAGGAACTGAGCACCCACACAGCATAACCCCTATCCAGAAATCCTATTACCTCCCAAAAATGCACACAGCAATGCTTGCTGTGCCAGTTTTTCTTTAGGGCCCCAAAAACTGCTTCTTTGGATCACAAATTTTAACTTAACTCCTTTTCCTGAAGGTCTGAGCAAGACTAAGCAGCTTTCCCAGCAGTGTGAAGGAGCAGCTCAATGGCACAGACAGATCATCCCACAGCAGCTCCCCTTACTCACCCACACAATACCCCACCAGGTTGAGGTACTGCTCCTCCTTGCAGCCTGTCCTGCACTTCCCACCATCCAGAGTGGCGTGGGGGTGGCAGGTTGAGCACTCCCAGTCAGAAGGCCCGTGGCACGTCTTGCAGGATGGATGGCAGGCTGAGTAAGAAAATCAACACTCTTGGTTACGCTCCTGGTGCACCCTCTCCCCTCCCTCCCTCCCCAAAACACCAGCTCCCACCGTCATCTACTCCTACAAAACATGGGCATAAAATGGTCTAATGGTAGGCGCCAGACACTGCAGGGTTGTGGTTTGGAAGGCTCTTACATCCTCATTTTGAATAAACAAGATGAGGAATGGGTTGTCAGTTGAAGAAATGTGATTTGTTCCCTGCATTAATCAAGGTATAGATCTACACACAATGTAAAAGAGAGAGATTGGCCCTGTTATTCCTCCCTCCAGCATATGCTCGTGCATATGAAAAAAAGAGAGTGGGATGCACGGGGAGATAAATTAAACTTCTCTTGGGACTGTATGAACATCATTGTGGAATGAGTTTGATACGCATGAGAGGAAAACTGAGGAATGATTTCTCCACCAAGCCCCCCCAAACTGAAACCTCTAAAGCAAGAATGCCCTGCCAGCTCATTAGCCATTCCGTCTGCTAAAAGCCCAACAAAGAAATGGCAGAGAAAGTGGCTTAAGAGTGCTCAAAAGTATTTCATGGACTGCCTTTGTATCCTTCCAGCTTTAAAGACAGATGCCAGATTTCCACGCTACAGATCTGAGGGAGATAAAAATACTATGGCTAACAGTCAGTAAAAAATTGTTAAAAACTACTTTCAAAGCTCTTTATGAATAAAAGGACACAGCTTGCAAGATGCCACTTTCCTGACACTGAAATTTTGTTTCTAAGACATTTATATAAGCCTGAAACCGCGTAAAGCAGCACTCAGCAGTTACCTCAGCTCTAAGGTGCCAGTGCAAACCTCAGAATTGATGAATCTTTACAATGCCCTGCCAAATAAATCTATTTATAGATTTGATCCTGGGCTGAATATATTGAATAAATAGAGCAACAGATTTTATAAAAGGTTTTTCTCTCTAAATTTGATGCTTTGCCTAATAAAGGCATTTTATTTTTCGGTGTTGTCCATTAAAGAGTTTTTTCCACAGCACACAAGCTAGGAACACCATCCTGAAATCAAGCACAAAATATCTTCAGGGAAACAGTCCTGAGGAGCAAAACTGAGTGTAATTTATGATTCCAAGTGTGCATCTCTCTCCCATTAGCAGGAGATTCCATTCCCTGAAATTGGACTATCCTATTCTCCCCTGAAAATACTTAAACAGCTTCATAAAAATCTGACAGCATCTCTAATTACATTGAGAAATGCAGCCCGGGACGTGCACGGAATGAGACCCAGCGGGGCAGGCTGCAGGTGCACTCACAGGAGCAGCGATGGTCGTGGCTGAACAGCCCCTCAGGACACTCAGGGAGGCACCTGCCCTCCAGCAGGACGTGGGAAGCCGGGCAAGCCGTGCAGTCCTGGGAAGAATTCCCCACACAGCCTGCACAGGAGGAGTGGCACTCTGCAGGGAAGGGAAAAACAAGAACACAACAGAAAGCCAAATTAATTCTGGCTTATTTCAGTTGTTACTGCCTCAAAATATGGCCAGATTGCTTTCTTCCCAAGGATGACAGGAGGGTGTTTTTCCTTTACAGGATGCTCTGCTTGTGAGAGGTAGAAAGGAGTACAAAGTAGAGAGCAGTTCCTGAAGACAAGGAGGAAGCAGAGACAGCTGCATATTTGATATTTCTTTGCACCCACACAGTTCAATACTGAAATGCAAAGCTGAGCTGCCCAATGCCATGCAATTTTTTGTCCTCCCTGGAAGAGCTCTGGGGTTCTGCAAACTTACCAGCTGCTGAAATCACCTTCTGTTATCACCCTGCACTTACTCCAGGCAGGGTTTTCTATCACTGCACAGTTATCATCAGCCATTCTGGAGCAAATATCCACAGAGGGGGACTGGCCACCTGAAGCCAATGCTCAAACAAGGATGATCCAGCAAGAATGAAGAGTGCAGTTAAAAACTGCACTTCTTTCCTGGTACTAACCCTAGACCAAACCATTTTCAACTAAGCCACCTGATTAAATAAACATAATAAAGTTGTTAGCTAGAAACCTCGTATTTATTAGAGCAGTGGCTGGAGGCCACAGGTTCCACCGTGTGAGTTGAACACAGACTTCTGGACTCTGGGGTGACAAGACACAGGGCTGGAAAGAAGAAATGAAATGAAATAAAATAACTTACACAACTACACTTACCTGGCTGCCAGAGAGATCTCCAAGGTGCCTTCCAGCCCATCCTATGATTCTACAAACCCAGCATTCTGCCCTACATATGAATGTGCTTCTGTTCTGCACAACGCTGTGGGTTTGCTTTTTCCAAAAGGTTGAACCTACAAACCTTGCATGAGTATTTTATAGCGAGAGCTCAAAGTTTGACATCTTGAACATTCACCCCTTTCTACAATAAATCCAACTCCTACTCTAATGCCACCACTGACACAGCAGAGCCAATAACACAAGGGGCTGTGCTGGGATTCTTGCCCCAGGACATAATTGAGTGCTGTCACTGAGCCGTGCTCAGGCCTGTTCACCCACCCGAGGCAGGGATACATGGCTTCCTTCACAGTTTCTACACCATGACCTGGACTCAGTCAGGAAAACCCATTACCTGCCAAGTATCAGCCACTGCATAGGTTGGAGGCTCTACACTAATGCCTTCAGGAATCAGTTCAAAGCACTGGGTACCTGTCCAGGTCACTGTTTAAGACAGAATTACTCCACCAAAAAAAAAAAACAAACTCACATCTTCCTTTTTAACATCCTCTAAAGCAAAAAAATGAACTTGTACTCATTTCACTGAGCTGAGATGAAGAGAGAAAAACAAAACAATTGAATTTTAAATTATGTCCTCTTTTAAAATATAGGTTTTTTCGACAGGAAGAAATAGCCATCAGTACGTTGTTACTACTGATATTACTACTACCCTACTTAAGTCACCATCTCTATGATTGCTGGGAAACCACAAGTATCCCCAATGTACATCACATTACCCACTTTTCCAAACTCTAGCCTTCATGGAAATGCATCCTAGTTGGTATTTCAGGAGCAGTGACGGCAGGTGTGCTGCAGGGCATGTAGCAGAAAGGTTCCTCAAAAGAAAAGGCTGCTGTGGGATGTCTTGACCTGCTCCAAGGGCTAAAAAGGAGAAAGCTCGGTCTTTTTTGAAATTTATTTAAGGACTGATCCTGCTTCAAAGTCAGTCAGTGCTAAAAATCATGTTCTCAGCTTCAATGGAAAGAAAGCTATGCTGAGCTGAGCTGTGCAGGCTTGAACACAGGCATTGAGAAAGAAAATACCTGGGTCTTCTAGACACGAGTCTTATGTAGATTACATTTTCCCTCAAAAGTACTAGGATAAGGCATTTTGAAAGTTACAGAGTTTAAACACTCATGGCAGTCAGGAGGCAAGCACAGGGCTCCCAGCATGTACAAATCAAACACGGTACAAGCTCCCCCCGAACACCCAAACCCCAGGGCTTTGAACAGCTGTCCTCACCTCTGCAGACTCCTGTGCTGTCCACATGGAACTGGGATTGGCAGCGGGAGAGGCAAAGGCCATGGAGAGCTCCTTCCCTGGGCAGGTGAGGCTGCAGGACATCCTCGGGCGCCCGGCATCGCAGGCACCTTGCGGCCCCTGGGCCGGCGCAGGAGAGGCAGGACGGGTGGCAACCTGGGCATGGAGGGGAGACAGCCTTCAGGGACACAGCTCTGGGACAGCTTTCCCGGGGAGAAGGACAAGGGACAGCTTTCCAGAGACAACGACAAGGCCCAACCACATCTGGTCCCGCTTTCCACAATGGAACCGGGATTTTAGAAAAACACTTGGACATCGTTCCCCTCGCCCCCAAGGAACAGCTCTTTTCCTAAGTAAAGCTGATGAGCAAATAAAAAACTGCAGCACTGTGCCACAGGCAGCCAATTCTCCTTTAATTTCTGGAACTGCAACAGTGAGCTCAATCTCACTAGGAGGGACAGCAAGAAATGACAGTGTGTAGGGCTCACATGAAGCAGAAATTCACCTTCCGAATTTTCGGTTTTCCAACTGCTGCAAAGATGACCTCAGTCTTTGCAAATCTACCAGGAGCATGTGGAATTTCATACCAGGAGTATGTGGAATTTCATACCAGGAGTATGTGGAATTTCCTCCACCTCTTAACTCGTGTTGAGAAAAATTTGGAAGCAATGTACATTTACTTCAGCAGTGCACACAGAGAAGGGAAAAAAAAAGCCCTTGAAATCACTAAATCCTGGGGGGGTGAAAGCAGAAAGTATGTGGGAAAATTCACTTTTTCTCGAAGCAGGAAACAATCAGCAGGAAAGGCAGGAATTTACCATTGACTGGTTCAGCATAGGATAAAGGAACAACAAAACCTGGTTTACAGCAGCTGGGAAACTTATTCCAAGTACACAGCTTACCCTTGCACATGTTGTGATCCTGGTAAAAACCCTCTCCACAGTTCTCCAGGCACTGGCCCTGGCGCAATGCCAGAGGGAAGGAACAGGAGGTGCAGTGAGTGGCCAGAGGTCCCTTGCACGTGGAGCATGAAGCGTGACAAGCTGAGAAAGAAACAGAGCTGGAACAGAACTAGAACATCCCATTTTTACTCCTTGAGAGTGGTGCTGCTGACTACAGCCTCCTCCAGCTGTAGAAAACTCCCAGCTGGAATGAGATTCAGCTAGGTGAACTAATGAGAGCAGAAGTGCACATGCATTAATAAGTACCAACAGTAATAACTCTCCCTCACACGATGTTTTGAGTATGTATCTCAGCATGTTTCGCAAGGGAAAGAGGTTATTTTAAATAATCCATCACAAATGAACCAAAGAAACAAAAAAAAAAAAATCAAATTTCCCATCCCCACTCCCATTTCTGTGCTCTTAACACTCCCTCCTCCACATGTGGGGAAGAGCAGACAACATGAGGAGGGTGCCTTGAGAGCCCAGGAGAAGGTCATGCAAAAACAGCTCTTACCTCTGCACCTTCCACTGCCACTCGGGAAATATCCCTCTGGGCACTGAGGAACGCACTCCCCCTCGTGCAACAGCTTCCCTGCAGCACAGCTCACACACCTGGCTGGCTCTGAAGAGCACCTCTCACAGAACTGGCCACAAGCTGCCAAGACAACAGCTCATTAATGACATGCACTCCATTAGGGAAGAACAACAGAGCCATCAACCTCTTCCCATGTATGGAAACCACCCTATAAACCTTTACATGGCAGTGGGCAGCAAGCAGCAGTTACCAGACTGTTCGGGAAGGATGGAAGAAAAAGTGATTTTAAAGAACAGTAATTTACCCCCTTCTGCTTTTCTTCAAAGTGGGAAAACGCAGCTAAAATCAAGCACGATAATTTTTCCTATCAATTCCTGTGGTCCATATTATCCCAGGCAATCAGCTCTGAAGTGAACTGACCTGTTGTCTAAGAGCACCACAGGACTCTGGCTTCCTTATGGCAAAATGCTGCTGGATATTTAGAAGGGCCAAGCATTTTGCCAAGATGTTCCAGGTTTTAAGCTCTCTCTAGCAAGCTGTGGCTGAGCCACACCTGTGTGAGCCACACACCTGAAGCCCAACAAGCCCTGAACTGACCAGCTGGAGGAGGCTGCCAACAGCAATCCAGGCTAGACTGGAATGCATGTGGCAAATTTGAGATCCTTTATTTGAGATTTGTTTTTCTCCCTTCAGGATCTGTTTGACTTAGGTCTTTTAATTTCCTCTAGCCACCTCTTCTCCCTCTTTCCCAGCAAACCTTCCCAGCTCCCAAGGCACATCTGCTGTGCAGGTATTAGTTACTGTGATGCTGAATTTTAATTAAATTTACAGAAACCTGCTGGCAAAGGCCATTTTTCTTTCCGCAGACAAATGGATTTGTCAAGCCCTCAGAAACAACTCAGGCTTTCAAGATGTTCGGCGAGGAAAAACCCCTTAAACCTTTCAGCATCTGATTAGCTTAAATGAATTAATAATCTCACAAACAAACAGCAGCTTCCCTCATATGGTATGAATGCACAAGGTGCAGCTGGCTTGTCAGACATGAATAAAGTCACAGCTGCTGCACGGCAAAATGAAATATTGATTGCTGCTTTTGCAGAGCATTTCTCTCACAGGTATTTACCAGTGCAGATCCCATCCTTTGGGTACAACCCCTGGCCACAGCCGGCCAGGCAGAGCCCTGCTTGGAGCACGTGCGATGGGTCCTTGCAGGACAGGCAGTTGTTCTCGGCAGCTCCCCAGCACGAGGAGCAGGACTCGTGACAGGCTGCAGGGGAGAAAAGCGCGGGGTTAGCCAACAACCCGCCTCCAACCTGCTCTTTACAGCCAAGAGCCTGCACCACTTCGCTTCTCTGCAGGTTTGCTCAGGCTTTCACTGCGACAGAAAATGAACAATAACAAACACAACCCACTGCTGCTCTTGGGTTAGAATCTTTCATCCAAGCCACCCTGGCAGGACAACTTCCACCTGCATTGTGCACGTGGAATGTGACACGCAGCACAGATCAGAGCAGTTAGTGCAGCTGTTATCAGCCTAGGAAGAGTGTTGGGAACACTGTTAAGTCCCTGGTGCCAGGGGCTGTATAAGCACAAAGCGAAATAGCAAGAGATCCCATCACAGGCTACTTAAAACTCAGATCCTTGGGGTGACTGCTGACAGTAACCCAGCACCGGGCACAAACACAGAACTGCACTGTGGGCTGCAGTCAAGGTTTGGAAAAAATGAAAAACAAGCCAGCCTGCTTCTAGAAACAACTCCTGTCCTTCCAGGTGCAGAAGGAACTGACTTATCAGCCTGAGTAATTCCTGGGGTAAATATGGGACACAGACTGCTATTACATTGTGTGCTACCAGTGTTGCAGCAACGGTGCAAATTACAGTTCTCTTAGCTATTAAGGGTTTTCTTTTTTTCTCGATTACACCCAAATATGTTCCAAAGATGTTCTTCAATTTATTATTTCGCAACAAGGCAGGTACATGCTTGTGCTCCTGGTCTGCAGTAGGTGGGAGAAAAGGGAACTTCTTGACGTTTGCCCTGCAAACCTGTCTGAAGTTGCAGCCACCCAAGAAGAACTCATCTGTGAGTAGCATCAGTGCAATGCAGAAACCAGCAGGCACAGCAGCAGCTCATCCACAGAACTCAGAGCACATTACACATGAGTCATATGGCACAGAGGGACATAACATCCCATCCCAGGGGATTTCACTGCTGCCCAAGGCAGGGGAGTGCTATCAGCTCCATCTCACACGGAGGGAACTGAAACACCTGGGGTTAGAACAAGGAGTGTTCAGGGGGCAAGACACAGGACATGCGAGCTCATGCCTAGCACATGGTCCTTTGGCATTCTGGATGCTCCTTCTCCACACTTCCACCTTGGTTTATTTTCCCTTTTCTTGACTAGCTGCTTGCTCTCCCACTTCTCACCCTCCCGCATCTTCTTTCCCTCCACCTCATTCCTGATCTTTCCAGAACGCTATGGCTCTTCTGGTTCCTGATCACTCCAATGTGGGGAGTGTCTCAAAAAGACCCTGGGCATCCTGTACTGGATAGGATCTTCCCCTCACAATCCCAACACAATGAACACCAACCATCCCATCCCAAGGCAGAGCTTGTGCACGTTTTTCTGCTCCAATCGATAACTTCCCTTGCTGATAAAAAAACCCTGCATCTCATTCCAGCTTGGATGATTCTCAGGGCATGTCTACACTCGAAAGTTAACTGCAGAGTATGAGTTCATGCTGTAAATTTCTAAGCAGTGAAATGTCCTCACTTCACCTTGCAGACCTGAGTGTTTTGCTCCTCTCTGAGCTCACTCGAACTTTCAACGTGCTATCGAAAGAGTGGGTGCCAGGACTCAGATCCTTTAATTACAGACTTCCCACTGCACAGCTGAGACCCCTGGCTGTTAACCTGCCTCAGTATGTCAGCATAGCTGAATGCTTCCAGTCATTTGCTAAGTTCTCAAATCCTCCCTAGAGGTGCTGCTCCTTTCCAAAAGACACTTTTCCCTGCTGGCAGCCTGACTCTGTTTTTAAACAGTTACCAGTTGGCTCTTGCTGGCCCTTGGCAAAGCCCTGTGAGACCCTGGCACTGGGTGCCTGGAAAAGCTGTGGCTGCCCCATCTCTGGAAGCGTTTATGGATGGATGGAGTTCTGAGCAACCTGGTCTAGTGGAAAGTGTCCCTGTCCACAACAGAGGGGTTGGAACACGAAAATCTTTACAGTCTCTTCCAACCCAAACCATTCTGTGATTCCCTGATTCCATGATTACACACCCTGCCTCCAGACGCCCTGGCTCTTTCAGCACTGGATCACTGCCAGGCTCAACAGCTGCTCCTCACCCAAACATCCAGGCATCAACTCCATGGAAAGAGCAGGGAAAAAATGGAAGCATTCAATGAGCCACTGTCAGCTAAAACATCTTTGCCTGCAGCAATGAAGCGTCTGTGTGAAAATAAATCAACAAAAGTGACTGCATGGCCAGGAAGCTGTTTCCACGCCCCCGGCTATTTCCAGTTGGGATTTGCAGGGGCTGTTTTGCAGCTCACCAAACTGTCTCTTCTGCAAACATGTAAAACACTCCCAGGCCTGACCACAGCAGGAGGGCAATGCCAGTGGTATCCCAGTAAGAACACAGAAGGCACTGCTGGGCTTTGGGGTCCAACCAATCTGTGCCACCTCGCCCTGGGAGCTGGGCAAGCTCAGCTTAGCCACGCTCAGCACCGGATACTGGAGGATACTCCACAGCCAGGGACAGCAGGGAAAAGCAACACGTAGGGAGCAGAAATCCAACTGCTTTGCTCCAGAGTGAGCCAGGTCTGTTAGTGTCAAGTTACACACTTCAACATTGGCATTTTGGGAGACGAAAGCAGAAACACTCCAGTTCTGCCTGGGCTTTTGAATAATCTTGGAAACATAAATAATTAAGTCAGAAAAATGCAGTGAGAGCATTGAACACTGCACGTCCTTCGAGCCCTTCCATTCTACCATATAGACATAGTTTATTTTTGCTTCCCTTTGCTTTGCTTTTGGTGGAGGAATTCTGTTTCTGCCAAGGGAGAACCCACCACTCTGCCTGACTCAAACTGATCTATGATCTTTAAATCCACTGCTACATAACTGAACTTATTACCTTTTACTCTCAGTTTTACTTTCTCTTAACGGTGTTAATTCTTCACAGAAGCAAGTGGAGGGATGGGGGCAGGAAACAACCCCGGTACAGGATTTAGATAGGGCAGAGATCAAAGAACAGTAATTAAAAATTCAAAAGAGATTCAATTACATCAGCTGTTATAAAACATGAACAAAAGAAAAGGCTAATTCACTGTGTTTTTCTACAACGCAGACAACAGTGCTTCAACAAGAGGACAGAGCAAGAAACCCGGTGTTAAGTCTCTTTCAAGTCCAGAGCGAATTCCTCCATAGGGAGTTTACTGGAACTATAGCAATTAACACAGTCTAGTTCACCCTTTCTGTGATTTTGGAATATGCTTATTGTAGATGTTAAAACCATTATGAGGAAAATCTTTCTGAGCAGTCTGAGGCCCGTCTCGACAATCTGATTAGAGATTTGCAGAAATAAAGAGGATACAAGGAAAGAGTGAATGGCAATGAATTACGGGCCGCATCTGAAACATAAGACTTTCTCCACTGGTTTGACTTTATGCAGAAAATGCAGCCAGGCAGAACTAAAGCAAATTGGTTTAATTCCCTTGAGGAAAGAGGAACAAATTTTCCCAGCAACATTCAGCTACAAGCATGCGTGACTGCAAATTTGGATGGAGTGTACAATCAGGAATCTACAAACCAGCAATAAAACGAAACATTAGCCTTTCCCTACCCCTTCAGCAGTACACGGGCACTGCCAATTAAAACACCAGGAGCAGGTGGAAAGGAAATGATAAAATAAAGCCAAATGAAGTAGAAGATTATTTGATCCTTAAGTCTATAAATTCTTTTAGACTGGGTGTCTCTTGTCTATTTATACATCCACAATGGTGCCCTGGGCTGCTGTGGCTGCCAGAGGACAGACGTTTTTCAGACTTTCAAAACCTGAAACAAGTGATCAGCTCTTCAAGGGAAACCACTTCAGAAAAGGAAGCTGGACTTACCATCTAAAGTGCTTTACCCTGAAATGTGCCAAAAGTCTCAAGCCTGAATTTAATTCTAAGCAGGAGGGTTAGTTCCAAAGAAATTAAGAGATGGCTCAGAAGTTAAGCATTTGCTCCACCCCTCTGCTGAATCAGAGCTGCAGAAATAATTAGAAGCCTTCTAAAAAGGCCAACATCAAGATGAGAAAAGTGTTAATTTTAGAGAAAACAATTAAACTGTCATGATGAAAAAGCAGCTGCTTTACAGTTTGGGAAGTTTAAAGTATTTCAGAGGAGCAGGAGAAGCTCATAAAAGCACTGTCATAGTTCCATCAACGCAAAGGCCAACTTCCCAATCTTACTCTCAGTCTTTGCAACTGCTAAGATACAGAATTTAGACACATGTCAGTGTTTTATAGAATTACTAATCTACTTTGCAAAAATGCTTCCTGAGAAGAGTAAGTCCGATGCATGCAATACACTTTCAGGGAGAGTGCGCAGTATGGATCGAAGGAATGGCAAAAAAAAGCAGGAAACTTCCCCAGAAAGTATTTCCTGAGTCCTATCATTCCCCCACCCCTCCAAGCAATTTTCTATATGCATCAAAGTACCATCTCCTGAAAGATGTGGCATAAGCAGGCACAGGCAATCTGCACTGAAGTCAAAGAAACACACATCCCCCTGGATCAAAGGGCCAGGCAAGGCTGAGGGTTGTCCCATCATTAGAAAAATTATGGTACACATCCTGCTCCATATCCTTCACACCACAATCACATTTCCAAGTGAAATTGAAATTGAAAGAGGAATTGAAAAATGTCAGTGGTGCAAAACATCAGCGTTCAAAACGAGCAAATTTTACACAACAGAACTGATCCACTGAGGAATTGTCATTAATATTTCCCCAAGCAGTAATCAATTTTACCCTGTGTGACTTGGTTCCTCTGTTCACTCCTTCCTTTACTCTAGGGTGAACATTAACACCTATGTCAACAGCAGATGCATCAAGAGAGAGGGTCCTCATAGCTCAGGTACAGCTTTTGCCTGCTATTTTGCCATCACAAAGGACTGCAGCCTCTTTTGCTTCGAGGTACCTGTGCAGAGGAGCTGATCCTGGACATATCCCTCCCCACAGGAAGACACACACTGCCCGTTCTTCAGCAGCAGGGGTGGCTGGCATGAGGAGCACTCAAACCCATTGGTGCAGGCTGAGCAGGTTTCATTGCAGGCTTCCAGGAAAAGGAAGAGAGAAGAAAAATCAATCCCAAATCCTTGATGCAGAAAGACCCCCCTCCTCACTCGGACAAAATGAGACAATTTTGCCTCATTTTAGCCAAAGAGTTTGAGATTTTGTGTCTGCTTCCATCTGAAACCTCACGAAGTCTTATGGTTACAACATAACACGTGCCTGGATGCTTTTCCAACCCAAGCCTGGCAATGTCTGTAGAACAAACCCATGGGATCTCACAAGCAAAAGCACAGTAGCAGAGAAGGGGGGTCTAACCCCTTGCAGAAATTACCTAAGCAGACCCCCCCGTGCTGGTAGAAGCCCCGTTCGCACATCTCCACGCAGCGCCCGTCCTGCAGCTGCTTCCTGGGGTCCTGGCAGGAGTCACAGCGACCAGAGGCCTGGGAGCAGCTCACACAGTCTGGGTGGCACTCACCTGGCACAGGGGGAACACACAGAGGGGGAAAACAGCAGCAGTGTTGGCAGCCAGGAAGAAGCAAAACAATGCAGCTCCGAAATCCAAGTGAAAGTCATTGCTTATTTCCCTGGGTGGTACACCGTGTGTTAGCTTTGGAGTGGGATTTTATATACTAGATTACATCAAAGGGGCTAAATATTTTATTGCTGTATTTAGTATGTGGGAAGTCATTATATAGACTCAGATTTTCTAGGCAATTGATTAAAAGGGTATTCATTGTCCACATGGTTTCTCAGCAGTAAAAATATTAAGTCACCAGGAATTAACGGTCCGAAAAAACCTGAATTTGAGATTCCTTAAGCCAAACCCTGCAATAAGTCAAGACTCTGTGTCCATGCCAGGTCAGAGTACAGGTGGCAGACTGCTCCCCCTCCAGAAAAACCTTGATGTCTCAGCACCACAGAAGTATTTCCTGGCCACAGGAGATACAGAACAGAACAATTTTTCTCTAGGTACAAAAATATCGCCGCTGCTCCAAGCCAAGTGTTCTCAGTGAGGCTCTGAGCCAAAAGTTCTTAGCGAGAGGGAGTATTTGCTGGTTTTAACACAAATACAGCAGTGCCCAGGACTTTCTGCTTTCCCCTGGCTGAGAAGGACTGGGTTCTCTCTGCCAGCTTCCCCTAGCACACCTCTGAGAAGCAGCAATCAATTTGTGCTGGCTTTATGGAAGCAGATGCAGCAGGGGCTGGTGTTCTGGGCTCACAGACTGAACTGCTGCAGGCTGCATTCTGCATTTGTTTCTCATCCCCCACCACTGCAAGACTGAAAAACACAGGGGGAAAACAGCAGGTTTGGGTAAGGGAAATTGCCAGTTACCTTTCAGGACACAAAAAATGCAAATTTCGCTCTGTATGTCCAATGCCATGACCCCAAAGCCTGGGTTTTCCAAAATGCTACCATGATGGAATCTAAATTGCCACTTTTTCAAGGACAACCAGCAGACAGAGGCACTCCTTGATAAGGAGAAGGGAAAGGTGCTGAAAAGACTGTTTTATCTGTCCCCTCCTCAGCAGCCTGTGCAGATGCTGTTCCCTCTCAAAAATCCAGGACAATTCCATCAGAACTATCCAAACCCTATTTTCCTTATTTTTTATCTGTAGTGCTTTGCATTTTCATTAGTATGCAGCAAATAACAAGCTTTAAAACAAGAAGATGGCAAATGTGCCCAGGCTCTCCAGCACAATTAAACTGTGAAGCTATTTTCTTTTTACTGAGATAAAACATTAACTGGAGCACCCTGATAAAGCCAAAGTTATTTGAATGCAACAAGAAGAGCTACCAAAAAGAACTAGCAACCCACAGCTAAAGCCTCCCAACTATGAAATGCAAATCCAGGGCAATGACAATATCCCGGAGAAAAGGGAATTTATAGGCAAAATTACCATATAAGCCAAGGCTATCCTAGCCTTTCCAAACAATTATTAACTGGCAGCCATTCAGCCTCAGGTGAGCTTGCGGCATTACAGTGTAAGCACATTCTTTCTTCTTCCCACTCCCAAGAAATAATCAGGAGCCTATAAACTCCAAAACTCACACGAGGATTCAGAAAGGAGCAGTTGAAGAAAAAGGAAAAAGACAAAACAATTCCAAAACACCAATCCTAAGGAGAACTTCTTTTGCCAAAAGAAAGCTTTCATTGAAACCAGGGGAAGTCACCGGGAGCCTCAAACTTATCTAAGAACTAAATTGTACAGAAACGAGTTAATTAGCAACTGAAAAGCAGAGACAAGATAAGATTCCATGCGGGGATCAGACAGGTGCTGGGGGAGTGCGGGTTGCAGGGATTCCAGAGCAAGGAAAGGATTGCCCTGGCTCTGTACCTGGCTGGCAGCGTGGACAGCAGTCTCCCTTCCCCTCCAGAGGCAGGCTGCCCCGCGGGCAGGGCGGGCAGGAGCGCTGGAAGCAGGTCACCTCCGCATCCCGGCACTCGCACTGCCGGCACGGCCCTTCTGCCCAGGTCTGCCCGTTCTGCGGGAGAAACACGGCTTCAGGAGCCACGGAAAGCCTTGGCACCGGGTGGGTTTGCCAAGGCATGGAGATCTGGGGGTGAAACAGCACAGGGATGAAGGGGTCCACAGAAAGGGACAGCAGGCATTTTAAATGATCACAAAGCTTTTCTGCCAGTTCCTCTCTCAGAAAGGACAAAGCACCAACCGGAAAAAACCTGACACCTCAGTGTTTTACCTCACCTGCGTCAGAGCAAGGGATCTGAGCAAAGAAAGGGAAGCACAGCATGAAAAAACCCCAAACAATATTAAACTTCCCATTTCCCACATCTGTTCGCAAAGAGCAGCCATCAGCAGTCCTCATCTGTGAGGGCAATGAAAAGTCCACTACTGGTATATTCAAACCAGGATAATGAATATTTCCTTTCTCTTTAACTTCAGAGGGAAGTTCCTTGAAAATATTATTAATGGGCTTCTGTTGCAGTAAAGATTATAATCAGTGGGATACACTGGCAGAAAGTTACACACTGCCCCAGCTTCTACTTTACAGGATTAAAGTCAACTATCATTACGAAATGTGCAGGAAGCCTATGAGGAGGGATATTAAATATTAAAGGGGAATGATTGATTGAACTGCACAGAGGCAGCCAAAGAAAACTGAAATTCTGCAGCAGACGCACACGAGTGTTTCTGCAAATTGCAAAAGCAATCTGCAGACAGTATTAATGGATTCTTTTTCTACTACATTTGCAAATAATATCCTTCTCAGAACTAGAGAGGGAGAGCCAACCCCTCCAAACCTTTGTGAGCAGAACTCACTACTCCCTGCTCCAAAGTACAAGGATACTCACAGCTTTGGTATGTTCTTTGTAAACACAGTGACTATGACTGGAGATACATTCAGGACAGCACTTCCCATCTAAGTGAATTAATTCTTCACCCTGTGAAGAAGAGAAAGGTTGCAGCAATTCAAACGGAATCAGCATCGCCAAAACCACTGTGGAATGCCGAGGCAGAACAGCTCTTGCCCTGGAATGCAATCTCCAATATCTAATTTCACCTTATCTTCTCTCTATCCGACTTCATTTCTGTAGGTACAGTTTGAAAAATGTGCTTAGTGAGTATTGCAGTTGCAGAACAAACCTCAGCAAAGGCCTCGGAATTCAGCGATAAGGCCTTTACTTCATCCCTAAATCCTGCAGAGAAATACTCCCCCTTTTTACTGTGGATCACTAGGATTTCACCTGACCAACCTCAAGATTTCAATGTACAGAAGCTTACCTTCATTTTGAATGTTCTACTTTTATTTCCCCAAGAGAATTTCAAAGCACATGCTCTATTTATCCCAGATGGAAAAAGCCTGTTCTTTGTCACAACTGTACAAGTCTGCAGATTCCACTTAAATAACTTCAGTTTGAAGATAAGAATTTAGCAGCAAGAGAAAGGAATAAAGTGCCCCAATTCACCACAACTCTTAGTGCCCAAGTAGAAGCTGAATATTTAGAAAAGAGAGAGACTTTGTCCTAGGGAACCAGGACACAGATCACAAGAAACAGCTTCAGTTTCCAAGATTACCAAATAGTTTTTCTGATTTATGCCAACTGGGGCTCTGTTCTAGGATAATTTTCCCCATGCCACACTGGCACACTCAGTTTTTGTATGGGAATCACTAAAGACACAGTCAGGGTAACGGCAGCACTGGTCACTGTTAGGTTCACCAAGGGAGAGCCTCTAAGCCAGGCCACACATTGGCATCCCTGGTGCATTCCTGAGCAGGGGAACAGAGGAGGAACCACCTGGTTCTTAGTCACCAAGGACCACACACAGCCTAAACAACTCTCTGCTGCTTCCACATTTCTGCTCTTCAATTACTACAAAATGCCTTTGGCAGGGTTTGGATCTCATGTCACTACTGTGTACTGTAAACTCTTCCATCCTCACCCACATCGATAGAAACAGGCTGTAAGAAAACTGGGAGCAACTATTCACGGAACATGGCTTGCCTAGCCCAAAAAATGCAGCTATGCAGCTCTGCCAAGCTCAGAAAAAGGAGAGGCTGTGGGAGATAACTTGTGGCTTTGCTGCAGAGAGATTGATCATACTCCAGGTTGAGAACATGTATTCCCAGCTCACAGCCTGCTGAAAATGGCTTTTAGAGGATTAGCTCAGAATCACCACGGACACTTGCTGGACAAGTTTGTTTGAAAGGGTTTGGAGCTAAACCTCTTGCAGTTCCTATCCGTGGCCTCATTACACTTTCAGTGGGATGATGTGACCAGAAAATTAATAGTGCCTGATGAAGACAGAAATCCAAGCGCTCCTGGCCTCACGTGGGCTCTGATTTATTGAGGCAGGTGCCTAAATAAACAGACCTGCAACTTCAGAAGGAAAATACAAAGGAAAAAGAAAACATGGCATTTGCTTTTAGAGTAAATATTCTCCTGTAATTAATTAATGCACACCTTGCACTATCGAGGCAAACTATGACCGAACATGACTTGAGGAGTTTTGAACCCTACACTTTAACATCTCCAGCTGTTGTTCTGGAAAACACCCCTGGCTTTTCTGAATAATGGATTTTTTTTGTCAGTACCCGAGATGTGAGCATGAATATTAACTAATCCTCCCCACTGAGCCATGACAGCACGCCATCATCATTAGTGTAAATGATCCAATTTACGGCCAGGAGCACGCAGGCAGCTCGCTCAAACAGCTGCAAGTGCACAAGATTTTATGACAACCACGACTTTTCATCCAGCAAAATCTCTCTGCGCAGTTTCAGGGCAGGTGATCAGCAGCAGCAGCACCACGGCAGGGGTGACTTTGGGTCCCATACTCAGTGCATTTTGGCTGTTTCAAAGGCACAGTCACAGGTGAACATACACTTTTATACCTTGATACACCCTTTTTTGCACCATTTGAGAGTACACGTGTGGATCCTCACTTCTCTGAACACTCATTAAAACAAGCTAATCCAGTGAAACTGTTATGTCCAGGTCACCAGAAAAACATCACCACTGAGACAGAAAACCCAGAAGGCCACAATTACTTCCCTTCTCCTCACTGACACTGTGGAGCAGTAGGCATAAAATAGGTAAGAGCCCACCAATTAAAATAGATCATAGAATCACAGAAGGGTTTGGGTTGGAAGGGACAAGTAGCCTTGGACACTTCCAGGCATGGGGCAGCCACAGCTTCTCTGGGCAACCTGTGCCAGGGCCTCACCTCCCTCATGGGGAAGAATTTCTTCCTAATGTCTCATCTAAGCCTACTTTCTGTCAGTGTGAAGCCATTCCCTCTTATCATGTCACTCCAGGTCCTTGTAAATAGTCCCTCCATCTTTCTTGGAGCCCCTTGAGGTACTGGAAGGCCACAATTAGGTCACTCCAAAGCCTTCTCTTCTCCAGGCTGAGCAATCCCAATCCTCTCAGCCTTCGCAGTGACAAACAGCACAGAAGTCTTATCCCACTGCAAAAAAAGCCAATTCAAAGCATATTTGTAGGTGTGTGGGTGAACCACTCAACCCTATCTAATGCATTTTGCACATCCACTGCAGAGCAAATATAACATAACCTGGCAGGGAGGGTATTAGTATTGGAGTAAATAGCACTGGGAATAAAATACCTTGCCAGCTTCACTTCCATGCTAAGATTGGCATGGCAAAAATGAAGAAAAGTAAAACACCAACTTCCATATCCAGCTACCTTACTGAAGGCCACTGTAGCACACGGAATGAGGATAAAAGGAACATTTCTTAAGCTTTTAAATATCTCTGACCTGTATATTTTCCCCATGTTCAGCTCCTGGTAAATCCAGTGATCACCACTGAATCCTCTGTGTGTCTGACCCTCCACTACAGCAAACAGACACAGCATGGGAAGGAATCCGAGTTAAATCAGTCACTGATTCACACTGGCGTGCTTCACAATGGAAGCCCACTGTGCAAACTTGCATGGGAAATTCCAGGTTTGCTCTCCTTCCCTGTGAAATGTTTCTGAGGGGATTGCACAAAACCAAGGGTTCATTCTTCGAGGGTCTCAAGTCGAGAAAAAAGAAAAAGGGGGGGAAAAAAGACTCCCAAGACTTGACAGGTCCATCTTGGGAGAAGAAAGCCTTTCTCACCTTGGCACACTCCACTTTGGCACACTCAGCTCCCTGGCAGGTGACTTGCCCCTCGTGGCACATGCAGAAGTCACAGCGGGTGCTGTTCCACATTTCTCTGTGGTGCCTGACGGTGCCACCGTCCATGCAGCTGCCTTTGGAAGGAACACACTCCTCACAGCACTTCCCGGGGCGCTGCACCTTGCTCTCCCCCTGCAAACATCACCCAGCAGTGAGCAGGGCTGCCTGAAGCCCGTGGCACACCAGAACGTGCAGCTGGGGTATCAGAGGTGGGTGATTTTAGGGTACCTTCTCACAGGTGACAGAGCCACAGGTCTCCCTCAGACACCTGACCTCTCCTCTCTGACACGCACAAGCAGTGCAGGCATTTTTTTTCCACTGTTCCCCGTGCTATTGAAAAAAGAACATGGATACAGTTGTTAAACGCTCTTGGAAAACAACCAAATTCCTTCCAGAAACCTGAGCTGCTTATGGAATATGATGGCTCCTTCTGCATGTCTGTATCAGATAACAAACTTCTCTTAAAAAATGCTGATCTCTACACGATCAGCAAACAGGAAGAAGAGGGGTGAGGTCTAGATGACACTGTGGGTGTGTATTTCTCATTAATTGCAAGCTAGTGGCATTGGGGAGGCCTGAACTACTATTATTAGCCCAAAAAAAATCATTGACAGAAAATCCCACATACACACATTCATTAAATAATGCATTAAATTAATTCCAGATGACACAAGGAAAGCTACAAATACTTTGACCACTGGTGCTTTCCGCTTTCCTCCTTCAAAACAAGTGTGAAAAGAAAGTGCCTCATCTGCTTCACCCTGCAAACTTCCTTTCTGCTGGCCAGCACCTCCTTATCTAGGCCTGATTTCTTTCAACTCTCCTGCCTTTCCACGAGGGAAAAAAGCAGCGTTTGTACTAAGCTATCAGTGCTGGCAGAAAGTCAGATGTCAGGGAGAAGGGAAAGAGAGATGTGCCAAAACTTGGGAGTGGTTTTGGTGTTGTTTGTCACAGTTCACCTGGAATGTTCTTCCCAACACCGAGCAGGGCTTCGGGACGCATTCTGGGCAGCATTTTCCAGGGGACAGAACTATAACTTCATCCTAAACAGAAGGCAGAGACAAGGAAAAGAAAGAATGAACAGTTAACATGAGGGTCAGCATTAGTGCTTGGAATTCCAGGCATTTAGCATCCATGGGATAACCCACTGCCACTCAGGGCTTCGTTTTGGCCCAAAAAAGCAGCAAAAGAGCAGAGTAAAAGACTTGAAAGATGTTTTCTCCACCTCATTTTCTGGGCTTATTTAGATGGCAACTTAGGTCTGAATACATGGAGAGATGCAAATAAATTCATACACATGACATAAAGTGCTTATATTCAGGCATACAGATATACAGAGGAAAAAACAAATACACAGCTATGCAGGGAAGCACAATAAAGCAGAAGATGGATGAGAGTTTTTTTTCTGGAATTGCCACATTTTGAGGTTTTGCACCTGTGATTTACGCTCACCACCTCTCAAGCATCTGCACTGTTTTAGTTAAATCCATCCATACAGTCTGTACAGGTGTTATAAATTATGCTTAAAACTGGATTTTTCTAATTTCAATTTTTTTGTGATGGATTTAATCACATTGGAAAAGGCTGGCACTTCACACCAATGTGACTTTTTCAGCATGCCTCAACTCCAACCTTCCAAAATGTTTCTAATTCCACTGCTCCCAGTCCGTGTACATCCAATGGTTTGGAATAGCTCTGTTCCTCAGCACCTCCCTCCAGCCACACCAGGATGATCAGAGGACAGAATGGTGGACTGGAATTAGGGTGGAAATGCCAAGCACCATCCTCTCATCTTCTTCATTAGTCAGATCCTGGGCTTTCAAAGAGAGAGTGGAAGACTTTGTACAAAAGTTACCAAGGACAGATTTCCCAGTAGAGTTAAAAGAACTTTTTTGTGTATTTTGGCAGTATGCAACAGGAATTTTTGGCATTCTTCTCCCTCAGCCCCTAGGAAAGAGCACAGTTATCCAAAAGACGGAAGATGAGATTTTAATCCCGGGAGAATTTTTGTCTTGGCTTTTGATGGAGTGGAGAACAAAGGAAGGGACAGAGATAAAGGCTCAGGCAAGAAAATGTTAAGTTTGAATGAGATCAGAACAGGCTCCTTGCACATCCTGCTCATGTCCCTTCCACCGGGAAATGTCCTTGGTAGGAAATATCTGGAACACCATCAGAATTGGCTTTCTGCTGCATTAACTTGGATGCTGCCAGCCAATTAGTCTCAAATACATCACAGCAACAACGCAGTTGCTCCTGTTTCCATAAATTAGATCCTAATGATTAGCTGATTAAACATTAGTGCAATGGATCAGCAGGTAATGCCAGTCCAGTTGGAGTGGGAAAGTAGGGATCTAAAGCAGGCATAAATTTGTTTTAATGTAGAGTACTTAGTGAATGAATACTAATGGAATATCCCAGGACAAAGCAAAATACAATTAGCACACACACACAAACAGATGGGGTTTCTTTTACCCAAAAAAAAGTGTTAATTGTCCAAACATCTGGCCCAGTAACAGAAAGCTGGGAAAGCATCAACAGAGAAAAACTCTGTGAGTAATGCTTTTGGTTTTCTCAGTGCTACAGTGAAGAGTTCTCAGTCAGGGAGCTTCTGGATTCATCACTGGAGCATGGTAAAAGATTTAAAAATATTTAGAAAATGGCAGTCCCTAAAACATAAAGTCAAGGTCAGAGACAAGGATTTCCAGGGAGCCAGCTCCAGGCATGCTGTTGTAAAGGAGTACACCAAGGGGCCCAAAAAAAGGGTACAATCGGCCAATGAAAAGGATCCAACCAGCACAGTCACACCCTTCAGCACTTTCAATACAGTAACAAGAATTCCAAAAAATCGAGTGATTTGCCCAGAGTTTGGAGTACTGTGTACAGTTTGCTGCCTTTACTAAACCTGTGTTAATGCTGCGTAGAATCCTGTAAGGTTTTTGGTGTGCTGATCCCTGCATAAATGCTAAAAACTCCTCACTTGTCCACAGCAAAGACCTTGGAAACAGAAATGTCCCTGTTCTCCTAAATGGACTAAAACCATCAGCTTGCCTAACCCTTCTTTCCAGTTTTCTTGTTTTGTAAACACAAACACATGGAAGGAACACTGCTCTGAGACTTTTCTTTCAGCTCAAGTTGCCTTGTATTTCTGAACTCCTGAAGTCAAAAGGGGAATTTCATCCACATTTGACAATTCTCAAATACATTTCTAGAGTTCTTGTAGGAAAAAAAAAGTAACAAGACCTGCAAATCAAACTTTCCAGCTGCAAACCAAACACTGAAATTTGTGAAGATAAACCCCATTAAAAATCTTCGCTTTCATTCCTTCGCTCAACAAAATTAAAAGCATTTCCTGATGAACTTCAGATCACTTTTTTAGTAGAAAACAAAAAAGTTTCTTTAGAATTTGTGCTTAGTTACCCAGCAAAGGGATGATAAAAATAAAATGGTGGGGAAAGAAAATATTAGGCAAGAGACGCACAGGCTTCATCACCACTCCATGTCATTTCTGCGGGTCAAGTACCCCTTTCCCAAATTGCCCTCTTGTCACCCAGAAGCTTTCCCTGCTAATTTGGACACCAACACGAGAAATGGACGTTGCCCATGGAATAGGAGGTGTTGAGGAACATTCCTAAAAGGCTGGAGGGTCCTGACCTGGCTGCAGAGCAGAGGCTGGCAGGAAGCTGTGGAGCACTGAGTTGCACCGTCCCTGCAGATGCATCTGGAGCACCGACCCAGGCTCCAGCCCTCGCCATCCCGGAACACGCGGCCATCGAAGGAGCAAGGCTCTAAGGGATAGGAAAACAAGGGGCAAGTTCTTTTCCAGTGCCCTTGAATCCTTTTCTGACACCCATGATTAAAAGCACGGCTTTTGTGCATCTCAGGATTCAAAAGTGCAGTTTGTCAAAGCGGGTAAAGAGAGTAACAATTCCACCACTTTCCAAGGGGCTTGTGAATTAAGAGCTCTGGATGCACTTCTCCCACTGGGATTCTGCAAGAAAAGGCATCCAACAGCTGCAGTATTTTTGGAACTTGCAGTCCAAGTGCATGGGAAATACCTGAGGTTTTTTCTCCAGTTTTAATCTCCAAAATGAGGACATATTAGGCACATCTGCTCACTGCTTAAAGCTTATCCCCACCCCTTGGCCCCTGGGTGAAGCCATTAAAAATGCAAATATGGTGCAGGACAGAAAGGGAATTAAAGAGACCTGCTTGACTGCAGTGTCTTCCCAACAAAACTGAACAAGAAAAGCTTTCCAAATTTGGGACTAAAATGATGTTCTGAGCTCAGATCAAAGGGACCAGACAATCCCCCATTCACATGCAGTACTCACCACCACGGCCCACACATTTGGGGCAGCAGGAGCCCTGGGCAGTGTCCTGCAGCTCCCCTTGTCCACAGGTGAGGGCTGGGCAGGTCCTGGGGCTGCAGGTCACCTTCCCATGGGCACAGGAGCACTGCACGCATTCCGAGCTGGCCCACTGCGTGCCGTGCTGCACACAACACAAGCAAAGGCACAGAAACCACAGTGAGACCTGGAAGTAAGTCTTGTCCCTTTTCAAGTACCTCCTCTCTCAAGGATGAGACTTGGCACTGACAAAAAGTTGCTTTCTGACCACCTGGCAGTGGGATTGGGGTGTGAAATATGACTTTAGGTACAAATGCATCCCTATCCTTGTGGGGATGCCTACTGAAAGGACAGGCTCAAAAAGAGCCAAAAGACAAAAGCTGCAGCAAGAGAATAACACAGGAAAATGCAGCAACAGCACCAACAAGAAGAAATATAATGTATTATGATAAAACATAGCACCACCAAATCACAAGCATAAAGAAATATGAGAAGAGGATGGGTGTGCTACCCTTCTTGTTCCAGTTTTTGTTTAACTTGTACCAGCTTAATGCTGGCTATATCTCATGTTGGAACAGAGGGTTAAAACATCCATCCCAGGTGTAGAGAGTATGTTCCACATATGCAAATGTGTCTGGGCATTTTAGCATATTTCTTGAGATTTGGACCTGACTTACCTCTTGTCAAACAGAAAAGTCTGTAAGAGACCACACACAGGACTTGAGTTTGCTGTTAAGCCATTTTTCTACATTAGCCAGTTGTTTGACATGATTCATTAACTACTACCCATGAATCTCGATTTTTTCTTATCTCCAGACACTTATTCTGATTGTTTTGGCCTTTCAGACCCCCTAGGTGAAACCACATCCCAGAGCCTGCTTCTTGAATAATTCAGGATTACAGAACACAGAACGCAGGTTGCAGAGCTGCAATCAATCTCCAGCAGCAGAGATGGCTGCTGAGAGAAAAGCCTTCTCTGAGGACAGCCAATACGTCAAGTTCACTGTGCTTTGCTCCCCTCCTAATGCTACTGCACTGTTTCAGTCATCCACAGAAACAGCAAAGGGAAGGAACAAGACGGGAAATTTTTCCCATTAAGCCATGCAGGATACACGATTGCTCAGCGACACGTTCCCTTTTCTGCAAACCCTGCTGACCAAACTCCTGCTAAATTCCGTTATCTGACAGTGCCAGGATATAAATGCAATGATCTCTCCTTCCCCTGCACACCAGCTCAGCATCCTTCACTGGCTGAACCAAACAGGGAGCTAAAAGCAGGTAAGGATTGTCCCAGCTGAGGAAGTGGACAGAGCACTCACGCTGTGGATCTGTCCTTCATGCCGGCAAAATCCTTCGGCTCGGGAGGCACACTCGGGGCAGCACTTGTTGGAGGCTATTTGGAGCACTTCTCCCTGAAAAGAGGATCTCAATAAGCAGCTGACATCAAACAGGGACTTGAACGTGAAAGTGAAGCCACGAGGCCTCACTGGACCAGTTGCTCTCAGGTCAGAAAGAAAAGGTTTCAAGTGAGATACAGAATGCTGCCACACCACATCCCCTTGCTGAGAGGTGGCTGTTTGTGTATTTGACACTTGACATTTTACCCTCAAAATAGCAGCAGAATTTACACTCTAACAGTACAACTAGGGATTCCCCAGCCAAATTAGTTTTCAAAGAATAGAAAACACTTGTTCAAGACAAAACTCAAGACTCTTCAGTGAAAGCCCACTAAGAAACATGGGACAGATATTGCTGAAACCAGATCAGCAATATTTGCATAAATCTCATAATGAGTAGATAAGAAATAAACCATGGAGAGGGATGGTGCTTTCTGACCTTGCTCGTCAGTGGGTGGTTTAGCCTTGAAGGATGAAAGGATTTTTTTCTTCCAAGATCCCTGGTGAGCTTTTTCAATGTTTAAATCACCAGATGTTTTTGGAACACATAAACATTTTGTCTTGAAGATTGCCCGTGTCAAGGAGTCACATGGGTTCATGTCACACTACAAACCTACTTCCCTTTATGAGCTTTAAAGTTGCCACCTCCTCAGTTATCTAATTTTATCTAGTGCACTCATTATTAGGTGTGCCACGACAGCACTTGATTTCCCTCCTCTTTAGCACAAGAATTCCTAATAGCTCAGTCTAGCTTTAATCAATACACAGCGATAATAAAGGGGGAAACCAGTAAGAATCAAAATTATTTCCTCATTAGTGCTGTCATATTGGGAAACATTTTAACCTGCTTCACAAAGCCATATAATTATACTGACAGAGCCTCTTAAAAACACTAATTTTCACTGCTATTTGTGCATTCTATCCCAGCAATCCAGATGTTAATGCAAGACCAATTCCATGGCCAATTAATGAAGACCCAGACAAAGACAAGCAGGAGACAACGAAAGCTCAGCAACCATCACGAGGAAGAAGAAACTGCAAGACAGACAATCTCAGCTCTGTTGTTGCTCAGCAGAGTGGAAAGTGCCCATCTGCATCTTCCAGGGAGCCCCAGCCCTACCTCCAAACGAGGGGGAACTGGAAGCTGGGCTCATGCTGGGAGGTTTGAGCCCAGTTCAGGGGCTTCCTTTGGGATCAAGCTGCTCCAATACCCAGCGTCTGGCCGGAGTGCGGTGAAGGGGACAAAGGCTTCACACACCACGTGTTTTCACTCCAATGAGGAGTGGAAGGACATGGAGCCCGTGCCTGGCTCTGGGCAGCCACAGGCACTCACCCCTTACCTTCTGGAAGTCACACCGAGGGGGTTTGCACACCGTAGGCTCACAGGTGACAATGCTGCTCCGGCAACGGCAGTCTTGGCAAGAATCCGGCTTCCAGAACGTGTTATTCTGCAAATAAAGTTGGAAACAAGACCCATGCAGCACAAGGCATGGCCTGTTTTAACATGTCTCAAACAGCACCCTAGAGACAGACTGGAAGAGAGCTCCACCCCTTCCCTGCCACACGCCTGTCAGGCACAACATTGGCACTTTTCACTCAACAGCTTCCAACACCCAGCTGAAAGACAAGGCCATGCATGGCCAATAATCAGCTCCAACGGCAAGATAATCCCACCTCCAAGAACTCCAGGTGCTTACAACACCTCTGGAAAACTTCTGTGTAACCAAGTTCTGCCTGCCCACACTGCAGGTTGATCCCAGGTTGTGCTGAGGCAGCAGAGGTAGCTTTGAGACAAACCCACTCCCGCACACGTGGCCAGGTATGAACAGGCTCTACCTGGGCACGTTTATTCCAAAACACCATGAAGGAGACTCTGGCCCAGCAGACAGTCTGGCAGATCTGGAAACAGCTGTCGCCACCACTCCATCAGTGCAGCCAACTGGAACACCCACAGCTAATTCACAAGGGTTTTCACCACCCGTGCTTGACCCCCTGCCATTCCCTCCACGCTGAGGTCATGATCCCACGCTGCCTCCACAAGAAAATGGGAAGAGGGGGATCAGTTTCTCATCTGAAACACTCTTTTCTGTTAGACAATCCCTGTCCCTGTTGTATAGACAAACACTAGGCTAAACTCACACCACACAGGGCGTTCTCTTGTGTAGGAGGGACAGCCTCTATCCCAGCCATCAAGCCTCATTCTTAATGGGTTTGCAAAGAGACAAGACCTTACTGCTCATTTACATGATGTAGTGATTTACTTCCATTTACTCACAGGGCAACTTAGACTTAGGCAAATTAAGCTCCGGAAGGATGATTAACAGTTGACTGCTATGAGCACATTTACAGCTAACTACTAAAACTGCTAAGCATAATGATAAAACACTGAAATGCGCCTTAAAGGCCCATTAGGCTGCTTAATGAGAGACAAAAAGCCCTGAAAAAACCTGGCCACTTGCTCAGGCACTTCTGCCGGGTGCTGGATCAAGAGTGTCAATCTGCAAATAGTGGGACAGCCAAAAATATTGCAAAAAAAAAAAAATCTTTGTGTCTCTTCCCTGCTTTCCAAAAGCATTTCTCCCACATAAAAGTGTGCTCCTCTCTCATGGCAAAGGTCATTCACAGGTTACACTCTGCCAGCATCAGGAATTTAAGGAGATTCTCTGTTAATGGAATGATGGTGGCAATGCTGCCCTTAGAAGGTGCAGAGTCCCTCAGGAAAAAGCACCAAGAAGGCAAAGAGGTAATTCCTGCCCAGATTATTCTTGCTCAGGAACACAGCTGGTTCTCCCCTCACTTCTCGCTTCCACACAGCTGCGGCTGCAGCACAGAAACCCTGACATCATCTCTGCCAGCAGATTTATGGTGCAGTTAGAGAAGAAATGAAGGTTAAGTGATGTGTGTGCCAAGCTTTAGCTAACACACACATCGGAGTTAACTCATCCCGCTGGCTTCAGCAGCGCTCTGTGTTTGAAATCTGGCGGCTCCCTGCAGGGAAGCCAGCCACGGGGTAACCAGGGGTGGGAAGGGAGGGGGCAGACTTGGTGCCTCATCTCTTGGTTCTCCTAAACCTTCACCTCTGGCCTCTCATGCTTATTAAAAAAACAAAAAGAAAAAAGAAAAATAATTTCCACAGTGGAATAATAACCAAAGGACTCGCATGGCACAAGGTCAGCACAGAGCTACTCACATGTTGAGACTTAAAAGCTCAGGGTTGTGGTAAGAAAACCCCTCTTTGGTCTTCTTCCTCCACTGTTTTCTATCACAGCCCAAGCAGGCTGGCTCCTAACTGCAGGCTCAAATCAGCTGTTTCTAAATTCCTTTTGCCAGGCACCGGATCAAAACTGACACTTCTCTGCAGAGTTTGAAAAATTCATTATCTAGTTAGTAGTCAGGAAACTACCACCTGATTTGTTGGGATATGAGAGTCTTCCAAGCACTTTATGGGTCTCAGCGTCCAGGTCTTTGGACAATTCAACATTTCCCTTAAGATTCCTGGCAACAGGCTTAAAATCCAGTCTGGAAAGTCTGGATCCCACCTGTCTGTCCTGTTGTGAGTCTTTGTTAGTGCTCACCCAGCACGTACAAGGACACTTCAAAGCTCCCAGGCAATACAGATTTAAACATAAAGCAAGACTTTTCAGTAGACACTTAAAGAGCCGCTGGAAATCCACCTGACATCTTCTCACAGGCCCTGTACCTCAGTGAACAAATTATCTGCTGCAATCTAAATGCTGGATTCCAATCCTGTTGAGAGTCTATTTTTATCAATGACAATTTAAGGGGTTTTTTCCTTACAAGTACTAATATAATTAACAGTATAAATAATGAAATACCATGCAGAGAGCGCTTTGAAGACGGAAAGAACTCTTTAAGCACCAAGGAGTGCCATTATAATTTATTAATTCCCTGGATTTCCCTACATCAAAAGAAGAAATGATGCCTAATTCAACTGAATTTTAAAACACCGCGCTGCAAGAGGAGACACATCTACATTACTTGGGCCAGTTTGCAGAACAGGGGCCAAAAGAGCAAGAAATGCTCACAAACCTTTCAAGCCTGCAAACACCCAGACCAAGACAAAATGAAATAAAACTGGAGACCCAGGAGCACAGTGAGAGCATGTGACGGGTTTGGAGAATACTGATGAGGATTTAAAAAAAAGGTAGGGTAGCAAAAAGATAAAAGAAGGAGGCAAGAACACAACCAGCAGTAAAAGCAAAGAAAAAGCTAAAGAGACAAAGAGCAGATGTGGAGAAGAGGGAGCCCAGAGCAGCTGTGAGTACTCCTGGTTTGCTGCTGTCACCGTCACAGTAACCAGAGCACAGAAAGACTTAAATCTCTTGGACCACAGCTTTTTCAACTGGCTATCATAGCTTCAGACAGCTGCACCTGTCCCTCCTCTACCTCAGGAAAAAAAAAACAAAACACCAACCCACCCAACAAATCAAAAATAATCAGTCTGCTATGAATATGCACAAAGCCTCAGTAATTTAATCAGGTGCCACTTAGCATAGGATATCATCACACCAGATGACAGATAAGTCTGTGCTATTCTGGTGCAGTGACTGGGGAAATAAGAAGCACACAACAGCTGGTTTGTGTGCCCTTTCCAGCTCTTACGGCTTCCTGAAAATATCCAGTCCATGCCTAAAATGCCACTGGATGCTGGGGTGTCCCCTGCAGCACACAGGACCTGCAAAGCCGGTCACTGGGGTGGTGGCATTGCTGCAATTGCTGAGCAGGGTGAAGCCAGCAGAGCACAGCTGCAGCCTCCGTGTCAGTCAGGGGTCGAGCTGCAGATCTGTGCTGTCATGCCAAAAACGAGGGGGTTGTTGCTTATCCTGTACCCTACTAATTACCTGATGATGATGAGGGGTCCAGAGCACTTCTCTCATGAGGAGAGATATCCTAGACCTACCTGGACACATTCCTGTGTCACCCGCTCCAGGTGACCCTGCCTGGGCAGGGGGGTTGGACTGGATGATTTCCATAGCTCCCTTCCCACTCCAGCTATTCTGGGATTCTGTGATTGACTCTCCAAGGAGTTCCTCTGTCCCCAGGCCGCCAGACCCTGCTTTGGGGAGCAGGGAGGCCACACCACGGGAAGATGCCCCAAGGGAGCTCACAGCCCGAGTACCAGGTCAGATTTACCTCCCAAGTCGTTCCTGTGCCAGACACAACTGAGAAAAGGCAGGGATCGGGTGTCTCAGAGGAGGAATTCCAGGCTGCTTTGTTGAAATCGCAGGCAGAGCCCGGAGCAATTACACTTTTGGTAACAATTACCAGCATCACCCACAGGCTGCCAAGCGAGGAGCCTTGGCAGCGCCGCAGCCCCGCTTTCATTTGTCATTTCCACTCCAATTACTTGACAATGCCAGGCAATTGGCAGGAGAAGCACAAACGAGCGGGAAGCAGAGAGAGCACTGCACGGCCTGTGGGGATACCCATTAATGGAGCGATGAGGAGATGAAAGTCATTCAGAGACACATAAAGGATTCCCAGTGTCCATTCGGGTTTGGATTTGATGTTTTATCTCCGGCAATGGGGAGCTGTTGCTCTGCTGTGTTTTCAGATCTGGTATTTGCTGGCATATAATAGAGACTCCTTGACAAGGGGGTTTTAACGGGCTTATTCCAGCACGCTCACAATCGGGGAACGACATAGGAACGACTCGGCTCGGAAATCAAATGGAAATTCAGCTCCTCTCAGTGGGAACAGTTTTAGTCCTACAGTCCTGGGAGAGCACAGAGCAGTTAAGGCAAAGCGCAGGGCTTGATTAACAACACAGTAACACGAACACACTGCTTCAGGAATTGGGAACTAGTTTTCCCCTTCTTCCAGTCAGGGAATTAAGAAGTTACATAAAGTAAAACAAGGTACTGATTTCACAGTTCAACAGTCTGCTACATTTCCAACTGTTAAAGTCTTTCACCAGTTATATCAGCTTTGTAAAGATCAAGAGCCTATAAATAACATTTCCCAGTAGTCCTAAGATATTTCAGGCATATGATATTCCAAACTATTCTTCAAATACTTAGGTGCTGTTGTAATCTTTATCCTATCTTTCACACAGACACAGAAGGAGTCACCAGGAAAGGGCCCAAACGAACCAAATGCACTGCGAAAACAGGGAAGAGGGAGTAAAACTGTGATTTCAAATCATTGGTTCTAACCAGGGCTTAAATCAGCACACAGAGATTGTTGTTCAGACCAACAGGTCAGTATTTTGGGAGCAGCAGTGTTCCTTTAGAAAGGTTGATGCCTTTTGGTTTGTCACTATCAGATTCACCCAAACCAACTCACAGCCTCTTTGCAAACTTTCTTCTCACATTAAATCTGTCTATAAATGGACATGGTGAATGACTGACAGCAAAAACAATGACTATTTTCTCCCCTTTTCTTATGCTGCAGATTTTTTCCATGCCCAGTTGTGTGTTGAGTTTGATGAACTGCACACACCAGCAATTCTTCTCAGCATCCAGAAATAACATTTGGGGTCCTCCTGCTGGTTTCTCTCCCTTTTACCCAAATAGTTCCTAACCTGCCAACTGGCAAATTTCAAACATCCTCCCCCAAAATGACTTCTGAACGGATATCAAACTGTTAATGGACGTCAAACCCGGAGTACTTGATTGAACAGCTGTGGAAAAGAAGGGAGGTAAGGGATTAATTTAATCTAAACTTGATCACAGCTTTAATGATAGCACTTATTACAATATAATGGCTATTTCTGGGGCAGCAGGAGTGCCCGTCTCTGCTGTGTGATGCTCTGGATGTAGGTGTACCTATGGCAAAGCATCAAGGAGGTGATGTTCTGCCCCTTCAAATGATGCTGCTTGTTCAAAAATTGAACCTGGGAGAGCCATCAGGACCTCAGCAGTCAACAGCAAATGTATCTCAACACAGATGTGTCAAATGATGAGGTGAGGCTGCCAGCAGGATGTGGGATTTCAATTACAAATTCAGGTTATGGTGGGCCAAACGCTTCCGTGTTAACTGCATCTAAGCTGGGGCAGAGTGAACAAGACAAACTAAGCTTTTTATCCCATTTATAACAACAAAAAAACCCCATCAGGCCATGAAAATCCTTGCAGCTGATTCAGCAGAGAAAGGAAATTTCCTTCAGTACCAGTCACGGGCCCTCGGAAGCTCTGCACCAGGTGAAACGTAACTCTTAATTCTACTTCTTGAAGGCAACAATCCACTCTAGAGCAATTTTGCAAGCCATGTCAGCAAATACACAGCTATCTGCAGTTCCAGGCTGGATATTTAGGAACTATCCTTTCAAAGCAAGGAATTATACGCCTCGAGTCCTACTATTGTCACTGTGGGTCCAAGCACAGCAATCTCCCACACAGCTCCCAGAAAATACAACCCTTTATGTCCCTATCTTCCATCTCAGCTCCCTGTGCAGCAGATTAATCAACTGGTCCTCCCTTCCCTTCCAAAGGGAAAGCGGACCCCTGCACAGTCATTAATCTTGGAGAACAAAGGCTTCATTACTGAGCAAAAATGATGAAGAAAAAGCCTTGTGATGTGGAATAAGGAAATGTGCAGACTGTCCTCATGTCCTCCAGTATTGTTTCCAGAGCCTCTGGTGCACTGGGAGCTGTTGAGATTCAACAAGGTGGCAATCTTATGACCAAACCAAACTGAAATAATGGCAGCAAAAGGTGGGCAACAGCTCAGTGTTTGACTCAAACACACAGACTCCTTGCCGCCTTCTGTTACAAATTATTCAATTAATTGACTGTGGCATACACGAACTACAGGCTCAAAAACAAAATCAGGCTGGAAATGTCCTGGAAAGCGCGAAGATGATATATGTATTTGTGTGCTGCAGTGTTGGGAAAAGTGTGATCAAGTTCACTGCCATCAAGGGTGACAGCATGGGGGGAAGGAGAAGAGTTAAGCAGCAGAGTCCCTGGCATTCACTGGGTCACATACACTTTAAAAAGCATGATTTTTTTATAGTGAAAACAAAATCACACCAAACAACTGAGGAGGACTACAGCTAATTACTCCTTGCTTTATGAAAGAAAGAATGCCATGGGTACAAAAGCTTATCCTGTTCAAGAGCAGTGAGCAGCCTGAGGAGAAGAGGCAAAACCTGTGGAATAACAGCAACAGGGGAGCAGCCATGGCCAGAAGGTGCAGTGGAGGCAAAAAGTAACTCCAGGACTAGAAAGGGTGGTCAGATGAATCACAAACCACTGCTTTTCAGGGAGGGAGGCATAAGTAGAGCTGTGTGAGGCATTTGAACTCCCTCCCAGGAGGCAGATAAAAGATAAACAGAGAACCAGGGCATGGGTCGGTCTCAGCAGGAGAAGTACCAGTCTATTAATTAGCATGATTGGCCATCAGTCAGAAATAAATCATATTATCCACTGGTAAGTGGCAGCATTGGACAGGAAACAAATTGCATGTGTCTCTGAGCTCACGCTGGAACAGTTCATTTTGCTTTCATTATTCAGAAGCACTGCGTGAAAGGTCATGGCAAAAAAAAATATTTATTTAAAATTAAAGCCCTGTAATCCTATCTAAAGTATATTTATTTTTTCAGTGCATTACACCATGATTCCGTGACCTGATTTCCAATACAATGCCAGGGAGATGTCAGGAGTTGCTCTGAAAATAACCATGATCCATACTTAGAGCATCTCTCCAATTTACTCCCTTTACCACAGTTCCTCTCCTATAGAAAAACCGATTTTACAAAATTTGACTGTCCACAGGAGAAGCAAGCTCAGGGACAAAGATTACCACAACCTCCACAGCTCCTGCACATGAATTTTTGTCTCTCTCCCCCTTCTCAGTACTTAACATCTCGCTCAGAATAAATCTGCGGTAAAAGCTCAGAACAATTTACATGGCAAGCCCATAATGGAGGCTGGAGCAGCAAGGGTAAGAGGGAGCACATGCATAAGCACTTATTTAGACTCTTGAAAACATACTGGGGGGGTTCCTAAATCTCTCCAATGCTCATCGTTTAAAAAAGGGACAGTTTTATATCAAAGCACTTGGCTCCTTCACTGGAGTGATGTCTTAATCTACAGAAGCTGCTCCATGAAATATTTACCAGAGGCAAAACATATGCATCCCTTAAGTTCAGGCTGAGGAGGAAAATGCATCTTCCCTCCATCCTCAGGCAGCAGGAACAGGCTGGATATTACAATAAATAACACCTGAGAACATGCTTTTGTTAACCATTGTAATTCTTGTTCTCTAATGAGCTTGAATGAGTGCTTGTTAATGTGTTTTTCAAAGCACATCTCTGGGGTACATAAAACCTCAGGCATCAATGTCCACATGGATTCAGTGAGAGGAGTAACACCGAGCTTTGCTCACATCCCTCTCCATGCCATGGATATTTGCCAGGCTGAAGATTGCTCACTGACATGGTGCGAGCCAATTCCTGTCAGGCTACTTCACGCTTGGTTAGAAATAATTGCTGCCTCATTACAAATTTAATAATGACACTGGGATATGGCAGAACTCTTCCTTGCAATCTCCTTCTCTTCTTTCTTGCAGAAGATGTGAAACAGATTAACCATTACACAGCCCAGGTATTTTTAATTTTTTTTTTCTCCTCAAAGAAGGAAATCTCATTTTCCAAGAGTTTGTTCATGTAGCTTCTACACGGCTTAAGAAACATCTCACAATGCTTTTAACTCCAGGGTCCTGCAGGATCCTGGGATTTTTAGTTTTTGTTCCTCGGTGTCTACTTTGAGAAGGTCTCAAAGTAGAGGAGTCCCACACTTGAGGGCTTGTCTGCACCCTGAACGATTCACAGCTTCCCTGAAGAATGAAGAGATTTAGCAAAAGTGACAACAGGAAACACTCTTGATGGAAATATCCTCTCTGCTGAATGGGTTAGGAACAAAAAGTCCAGGATGGAGAGAGAGAGGTTCCCCTGTAACACAGCTGTAAAACTTGAGAGATTATCCCAAATTCTCATTTCCCTACCTTCATTCCTACTGTGCCATGAATGTAGCTGAGGCAATCACCAGCCTGGCACCTTCCTAGAGCTATAGAAATGCCACACCAGGTATGAATGGGACCTATCTGATTGCAGGAATGAACTCAGTTCTAAGGAAGAAGCCCTCCAAAGGAAAAGCAGGTTAATCTCCTTTGCTGCACAAGACTTATTTCTAAGAACGCCGCAGCAAAGCACAAAGGAACATTCCCAGGACTACAAGTGCTGAGAGCAGCTCCAATCACAAGCCTTGTTTCAGTGCAACATCTTCTCCTGAAGATCTTGGTGATGGGAATTCCCAGCAGCAAGGCTTTGGTGCCTCCAATACTTTCACATGTCTCTCTACCTGTTACTCCCCATACTTTCAAAACCAGCAGCACGTAAATAAAGTACAACTTCATAACAGAGAAAGGTTATGATTTAGGATTTAGAGGATTTAGAAAAATACTCGATTATATTTTTCGTTCCTCTCGTTTACCTTTTTTTTCCCCCTCAGCAAAACAAAAAACCGAGCTGGGAGATCTAAGACTACTGAATTCATTTTCTTTCCTGCACGGCTCTTCCACTCCTCTGCACTGGCACACTTCCCAGAGGTCTATGCACAACAGCGTGGATGGATGGGTTTTCCAAACACCTGCATCCATCATTTGATTTGACCTCCAGAGGCCACATTCTTCCCTGCATCTTTAGTTACTTTTATCTTAAAAAGAAAAAAGGAAAGTAATGTGGGTCACCAGAGTGAAGCTGGCAGCCAGGCTCCCTCCTTTCCTGCCTGCAGGGAAACAACCGTGACTCCCTGGTTCACTTGCTGCCTGGATCAGCCACAGCTCCCAGCCTGCACCAGACCAGAGGAGACCACCCCCCAAACGACAGCCTTCACCTTGTGCCTAATGTTTCCCACTCAGGGCCACGAGGAATGTTGTTTCAGGCTCTGGAAAGAAAGTGCCATCATGTGCAGTCCTGGCGAGACAGCCCATTTTTCAGGAGCTTGGGAACATGAAATATTTCAGTGCTCTTTCCTATAGTGCAGTAAATATTGCACTTTAAATCCACCTGACAGCTGTTTAAGTCCTGCTAGGAATCCAGCCTTCAGGTCTGGGACCTGAACCACAGCTGTGCCTGCCCCACCCCTGGAAGTGTTCAAAGCCAGATGGGAGGAGGCTTGGAGCAACCTGGCCTAGCGGAAGGTGTCCCTGCCCATGGCAGGGTGCTGGAACTGGCTGGGCTTTAAGGTTATTTATGACTGTCTCCTATTTCTAGGAATACACAACTGTCCTTGCACAAGGAAGTGTTGAACAGAGGACGTGCAGTGACAGACGAGTGGGAAGCAGCTGCATTATCACCTTCCAGGACAAACGTGCTAAAATAGCAGCTAAACCCAGTGGGAATTGCAGCCATCCAGCATCCTCTCCTCAAAACATGCACCAGAGACAGCTTCAGATGGAGGGGAGACTGCTAAAAACAAAGAGGAAAGCAAGCCTGCAACTCTCTTTGACACAGCACGATAAAAATCTACCAGCTTTCCCTCACCTTCAAGAGGCCAATCAAAGATGCTTGATCAAAGCCTCGAGACAGCCAGGGAAAAGCAGATTGCTCCAGGGAAATCCCAAATTCCCCAGCCCACACCAGCTCCCACCGGGGCTGAGATATTGAGACAGCCAAGACACATTGTTCTTGGAAATGAGGATGTACAAAGGCAGAAAAAATTGCTTAACCCCTTATTAATCTGCAGAACTTTCCCACCCCCTGATGAGGGAGAGAGAGAGGCAGAATTTTGCAGCCTAGCTCGGAGCACACTTGACTTGAAACCAAGCCAACACATGGATTTTTTCCTGCCATTCCCTGGATGATTAACCTGGGCACCACTCCCACGTCTGCAGACACAGCACACCAAGACTGAAGTGCCCATGAGCTACGTGCACAAGTCCTATCGTGTCCACCCCACCCTCCCCACCCCACCATCTGCACGGGAAAAATAGAGGTTTTTAACAAAAGAGAGTTCTCCTCTCAGGGAAAAGGATTAGCTACCCCACTTTAACTTTTGTAGCAAGCTTATCCAGACAGTATCACAGCTGCATTTCCACCTTGCGTCTGCAAGCATAAGGAAAACCATCATCCAGGATGTCAGGAAAAGGATGGAGTTTTATTCATGTTGCCATGCTAAAGTGAAAATATCTGGCTCCAGGAGCAAAAAGGAGAAACACCTGGGGCAGAAGGACAGCAGGCAGACCCCCAGGCTCCTTGCTGGACCCCCAAGCTGTGACCAGGGGAAAGAAAAGGGACTTGTACTTCCAATAACCTCCTCCAGCGACATCACCTGCTCGGAATCATCAGCACATGGTTCCCACCACATTGCAGGGGATACGGAAAGATCACACAGACTATCCAAACCCCAAAGCCTGGTGGGAATGTTAATCCAGCCTCCTGCCGTGACCCTGAGGAGCCCTGCTATGTGCACTCAGGGCAGGGAACTGAAATCCCCATGCCTTGCAAGGGGCTGGTTTGGAAAACACAAAGTAACTTCAGAAAATCAATAATGTCAGGAGTTATTTCAAAATGCTTTCACTACGGGGGAGGGAGGCATTCTCCACATCTTCCTATCATGCCCTTGTTTCCTGTCATTTCTCCTTTCTTCTCCCTGATATTTTTCCATTTCTCACAGACGTCATACATTACATTCTTAATATTCAGCTCATTTTACATCCCTTACCTTTCCCTACTTGTTACGGGGGTTGGCTCTGCTAATTGCTGTAACTGTGCAAAACTTCACCAGCTTCACCACTGTGGCAAAAGGAAAATCCAAATTTTGCCTTCATGGTGCCATCTCATTATTCAAATGTCTTCACAATTTTCACACCACAGAGCCAATTTATCTTTCAATATCTAAGTTTTTAAACTTTTCCAGAATGTAAAGAGACTCTGAAAGGAGATAATATTTTAGTGCTGCCTTGAAATACCTCTGAGGAAAAACAGGGTGAAGCATTCCGGTGAACCACTTTGTCCCACGAAAACATTTGTTTCCAAGACCTAACAGTTCAAAGGAAAATCACTTTAGACAAAGGACAATTTCTTCATGGACTAGAATGTAAAGTAGACCCAAGTCTGCCAGTTGAGCTGACCCAAAGCCCAAGGACTGCAAGCAATTATTGCTCTCAGCGAAGAGTCACAGCAGCCACTGTGACACTAGAAGAAAATCAAAAGCTCACACATGCTTAGGGTAAGAAATAATATCACATTTTCTCTCCAAAATGTCTCCTGTGGATGCTGTGCCCTAATTTTTAGCTGGTCACAAGTCCCATCCCAACGGCTGAGATTTTGATTGGAGCAATGCCAATGTAATGTAAAACAACCTGAATATTTCAGATGGATGGGTCTGGCAGGTCCCTTCCTTCCAGATGTCATTTAAATTTTATAGAGAGGCATAAGAGAAGTGATTTATGAAAGATGGAAGTCCTAGGAGGAGCAGCCTGTCACGCACAATACTCGTACTTTGTCCACTGCTCCAATGTAACAGCAAATTGCACAAATGCCAAGGAAGCAGAGAGCAGGGAACCTCTGAGGAAACTGGCAGAAAAGCAGAACTTTCCACTTGTGTTTCAGCAAGCTGGTAATCAGTGATGGCCATTCCTGCTTGGTGACCTTCATAAAACAAGCTGGCAGTGTCAGCTTTACCCCTGCATGGTCACAGGTCTGAATCATATTGGGAAACAAGTGTCCCCTTAAACGGCAATTCCAGCAAAAGAGACAAACCCCAAAGAAGTCCTACGAGGGTGGAGTGATCTTTGATCCCCACAAAGCACTTCGATCAGACAGCCAGGAGCAGCCAAAACCTGTGGAAGTTTTGGCTGTGAGATGCACTGTGTTAGCAATTGTTTAAAGACAACTATTCAGCACCAATAATTTGCTTAGCATAGTATAACACAACTTGCTCCATCTCTCCAAAATCTCTCTCTGTAGGAGCCAGGAATGTTTGCCGGCAACTTGAGAACTCTGGCTGTTCTGTACACCAGGAGGTAGCCACACTGAAACTCATCCAAGAGCTGTTAGTTCGGAGGGAATTTATAACAGAGAGCAAAACCACCTTCCTCACCAGGGGAATTATGTCCCTTCAGAACAAACCTCTGAGCAAGACTGTAAAAAGGACTAAGAGGAGGTGCTCCACAATAAATTCTTTAAAAGGGACCAGCTAAAGGCAGACAGCTGCCCTTCTGAAGGCCATTGTAGCATCTGCCACTGGGCAATCCAGAAATAAAGCCATCGCTCCTCACTGCTCAAACACTGCAGTCTGACAAAGCCAGCAGAAACCCACCCTTTACTCCACTGTTAGATTTTCTTCTTCTCCCAGCAAAACAATTATTCCTGCTGGTGTTTGTCCAGCAGCAAGGTCTCCTCCCTCTGCGTCCGGCTAATGAATCAAAACCAAACCCTGCACTTAACTAAACCCACATCTGACCCGACATCAAAGCTGTACCTTGCCCTGCTTTGATTCTCCTGCAGATAAACAAAATAAAATAAGTCTCTGGTCTACAGCCCTCTCATTTCATCCTCTCCCCCAGGCAAGTTGAACTCCGGTCCTGCTAAGGATGGGGGCACTAGGAATGCCCTTGTATAAACATTTGGCTTGTCTCAATTACTCGATCTTTGTGTGTTCAGCATTTTACCGACACATGAGCAAGTACAGGCTTCCTCTCCCCTTTTTCTCTCGTTGCCACTTCAGACCTGCTTAAATTCAAGGCAACCAATGCTTCGATTACAAGCAGAGTTAGAGCACAGTTGCAGGGAAAATGGTGTGTGAAGTGCCTGTTTACATCTCCAGTGACTGAGGGAAGCATTATCATCCATCCAGTTGTCACAGGCCTTTGTATCATCTGCTCAGGCCATTAGGATTTAATTCTTTTACATGATATCCAACAGTCATTTACTTGTAGGAACTTGCAATTAAGAGCCCTCACGTCAGGCACAGTTGTATGAGCTGGAACATTCATTACCAGCCTCGTTTGTCAGTGCTGAAACAGGCACCTGCAATTCCATCTGAGAGAGTGCTCAGCAGTGGATTCCACAGCCAGGCACGGCTCAGTGTGGCCGGACACACAGAGCAGATGTGATCAATAAGGCTCTTGGCAGCACCATCTCCTACTGATGGAAAAATGCCCAACGCTTACACCCAGCTGCCTGCCAAGTCCCCAGAACGACCCAGCTCCTCTTCTCCCCACAAATCCCGTGGTTATGGGTGAGGAGTTATCTCCAGGGAAGTGCCTTGCTCTGCAGCAAGTGCTTTATCCCAAGCCAAGCAGCAATTCCCGGGACTCTGAGGCTGCTTGCTCCTGCATTCATGTGCAGCAGCTATGGCTTGTTACCTGCCTCCCGGCAGAGCTGGGAAAAAACAGGAGAGTGCCAACAGCAATTTCACTGTTGCCCAAAGCAGCAAAATGTGTTCCAGTGGCTAACCAGATTCACCAAACCCTGACAGTCATTCCGCCCCGGGAGGCACACATGAACTTCCCCCTTCCTGGAAGTTCACCCTCAGCACCAGCACTGGTGTCAAAACCTCATTAGAAACAACTCTTTTTTTAATTGCTTTTCATTTCGATGTTTTCCCTAATTAGAGACATTTTGGAGCTTCACATAGACCAAGACAGGTAAGAGGGATGCAAATTAGGACAAGGTTTACCCAGAAGGCCAGAAAACCTACTTTAGTCTTCTCAAACGGATTAAAAAAACACCTGGCTCTAAAGTACCCAACTGCCCTGACATGAGATTTCTTGGAAACCCTCCCAAAGAACCCGTGATTTATAGCAGTTTTTTTACAGTTCCCAGCAATGCACCACAACAGGGCTAAAAACACTCAAAAAAAATAATGATTAAAAGAAGTTAAAAATACATTTAACAGACGCCTCAAGAAGAAACAAATAATTATCATCAATACATGAAAATGTTCTTGGTGGAAAATACCTTTCCTGAGCAAGCACAACTCACAATGATACAGATAAATCCAAGTAAGAGAAAGGAAATGGTGTTAAATAGATGATCACAAACACAAGATTTGTTCAGGAATGTTCCTTTTCAAGGCATCTACAGATAAGTATTTCCTGAGCTTGACACAGACCTCACACACAAAATAAATACCCTGGTAAACAGAAATACAGGTGTTATCCGTCTCTAAACTAGCTTTTAATTCCTATTTCCATTCGTTTTAGGTATAAAGCATCCAAAAAAGAAATGCAATGACTAAATGTTTGCACATATGAATCTATCAGTCTTTCCTCCCTCAAAGTCCACGTGGACTTCTGAACTGTCACAACTGGATCCTTCCTTCCTGTTCTTTTACCACTCCACCTTTCATCAGCTCCATTTCTTTACCCGTCTGTTTCCTAAAACAAAACTTAAAACCACATATGAACAGAAGGACATACTTGTTTTAAAAAAATGCAATTAGGACCTTTCTATCATTATGGCTCCAGGATTTTACAGGCAGGCCCATTCAAAGTTATTTGCAATTTGGCTGGGTCTGGACTTGCATGATTTTATTATTTTTGGTACTTGATTGGCTGCTTGCCCAACTCCCAGTTTGAGGAAAGCCACGTTCCTCCTTCCTGAAAAACGAGCTAAGAGAGATCCCATTGATACTCCACTCATCAGCTCCGTAAAACTCCTCCAGATTAATCATACACGGAGCACAGAACACACGGGCACTTCCTGAGCTGTTCCTGAGGGGAAGGGAGCAAGGCAGGGAAGAACATGCAGCATTTGGTTGTTGTGCTGTTTCCTACTGCAAGAAGCATTTTTAGAGGACTGAGGATTCCCTTTAGGCTTTAAAAGGAAAAGGAATTTTGCAGCATTTGCTGACAAATTATAAAAATTCCAGCACTTCCCCTAAGAACATGTGCTGTACCCACTGATCACAGAGCCTGTGCTGTGTTATCTGATGGAGCCCAAAGGCCAAAATATTTCTCTTCAGCTGCATCTTAACCATGGGGGGAGAACCAAAAGCAATTCCTCGAGCACTTACCCGCAGGGCAGTGCAGGGCCAGGCTTCTAGTCCTGGATTCCTTACAGAAGATTTTAAAATGCATTTCAAAAGCAAAACCGACTTAACGCCAACATAAAAGCTGAAATATTTTCACTGCTTGAAATTTACTTCTATTTAAACGGTACAATTTTTCACTGGCTTCCTACATCAAAAAGAGACACTGGGCAAGACTGGTTTCTCTTTTAAGCCCTCCTAAACCTCAAGAGAAAGATGACATTTTCAAAAGTCAACGTTTTCCAAACCATCTGAGCTAAGTCAGGCTCCTGAGCCTAAATTTATGCATCCAAGTGTTCAGTGTTACTCTCCAAAAACCCTGTGTTCAGCTGACCATTCACAAGTCTTGCGGAGCCATCGTGCAGCTGAAACAGCAGAGGAAAGAATCAAACCACAGTCAGGATCCCTAAATCCACAGCTTAACTTGAGGCTCCTCATCTTGAAAGAGCTGCCCAAGTCACCTTAAAGCACCTGTCCATAGACAAGTATTTGGGAGAGGATGGAGAGACAGCAGGGAAAATAATAGAAAAATCATTACTTTTATGGAAAATAATAATTTAAAAAATACTTCGTTGGGTATTAGATGTCCTGTAGTTTCGTTAAGGAAAAGCTTTATCTACTTTATTCCTCAGCCAGGCAAAGGGTCACACTGAGAGTGTCTGTAGTCAGAAATGTCTGACACAACCCCAACTTTCCAATTCCAAACAAACAACTGAAGTAAATAGCACACAAATTTTTGCACTGGCCACCAAAAAGTGCTTTAAAGTAGACACTCGGCTTTTCCTCCTCAGTTCATCTCCCCTGTCTGGAAAGTAAAAGCTCAGTTCATTTAACTGGCCTTTCAATTCCTCGTCACATCAATAACTGCGTTGCTAAGGGTGAAATTACAAGTTGCAGATGAATTAATCTCACCATGGCCCCTGTCATGAACTCTGCCCCCAGACCAGTCCCCTCCATGCCCTGATTCCCAGCCCCAGCACTGCCATTCACAGGACTCTCTGCTGAGCAGATTTAACTTGCTAACTCAGCAGAGATTTATTCACTTTTCCCTGATTCAGGCTTCTGCCTCCTCTGAGGGAGGCAAGGGGAAACGTGAACACCCCTTTCTGCAGCAGCACACGGGTGCCTGCAATTTAGAGCAGAATTAAAACTCACCCTCACACTATCGGTGACAGCTGGATGAACTTGCATTCCTTGGACTTCAAATTAGATAACGATGCTTAGGATATTATATCAACACACAGAAGTGCTTAACTTTCAGATTAAAACACAAACCCGCAGCCAACGTGAGAACCAAGGCCTCCTGGAAAACCTTCACCACATCAGCCAGTCAACCACAGCAGCCACTACCAAGCTAATTGTCAGTGCTTCTTCCTCTGCGATTTCCACAAGTGAAAAAGAAATGGCCAAATGCATGTGGTGGCAGAATATCAGGAAGGATTGAGCATATCAGATAAACCAGGATGTGCTGACTAAGAGGAATTCAGCAAGGCATTAGCAGAAAGTTGTTATTAATTCAAGCTACCAAGGCTTTACCAGGTAATAAGTTTAAAAGCCTGTGGTTTAAAATTCTAACATTAAAGCACAAGATGTAGAAGAAATTGCTTCAGTGGATTTAGACAGTGAGGATTCTCGTTTTTTAACTTCCTACAGAGTATTTTCCTTTTCTACCCTCGTCATCCTATCCCATTTCTCATAGATTACAGCCTTGCTACGGCGTTTGTTTAATGAAGTTTACACAACATTAGAGCTACTTGATTTAGCTGCCACAGCCACCATCTGTAATTAATCCTCCCAAGAGCCAGAACACTGCACAGCTTGTTCCTGCAAGCTGTGTTTCTAATGTGAACAAGCTTATGACCTCCATAATTCTAGTCTCCCATCAGTTTTATGCCATCATAACTCCTCGGCATTCATTTGACCACTCACCCCAGCCAGGGGAGAACAAGACCCAGGGGAGAGGGTGTAAATCAGCTGGGTGTGACCAGCAGGTGGGAAGGAGTCCTTCCTCTCCTTCCTTTCCCTTCTCCCAGAGCAAGGAATAAAGCAGCACACAATGATTTGCCCATTTCTGTGTATACTGCTCTTACTCAGCACGAGTTACACGGCCTTTAATGGTGGGACAGGAGTGGGGTTTACCTTCCACTCTCTTACACGCAGGAGTATCAGTGGAGCAAGACAAAATCCCCTCAGCCTCCCCTTTGGTGTGACATGAAAAGGCAGGTGAGATGGACACTGCCCCTGTGCCACCGTACTTCCACTGATTCCACCCCAAAACGGAGCCTGTCTGCTTTCTAATGCAAGGGGGCCTGTGCTGGGTGACTCTGCTGAATAAATGAATTCCTGACTCTGGTCCAAAAGCTGCGATTTAACAAAAGTATAACTTCCAGGGCGAAAAAAAGCCAACCGTGATTTAAAGATTTCTAGTGATACAGAATAATTCATAGCACACGTCAGGAAACTGTTCCAATGATTTCCAATCTTCACAGTAAAAGTCTACCTAGTTCCTAAGCTGAATTTATCTAGCTTTCATTTCCTGGCTACTCCATTTTCTTATGGGTAGACGAGGTTTATTTATAATAATTTCTGTTCCCTCTGTAGCATTTTACAAATTACCCCGTAACTTTCCCTTTGAGAACTGATGCAGACAGAGCTCAAGCCCTTTCTAATGAGGAATCACGATTCTCTTTCCAATCCCCTCCACCCTTGTGCATGCCCCCCATATCTCACCACAAATGAACAGTGAAAAATCAGATGAACGTTCCTCCAGCTGTGGCAGCAATGCCAAATACCCAGTTAATTTAACACTGCTCCTCTTGAATTGTAAACCCCTAATACTCACAGAGGAATTCTATCATGCCTTAACACTCGAGTGTTAACAAACCAGGAGCCCCCAAAAGGTTTGAGAGCATCATAGAACCATGGAATCCTTTATGGGGGAAAAGACCTTCAAGATCGTGGAGCCCAACCGTTAACCCAGCACTGCCAAGGCCACCACTAAACCATGTCCCCAGGTGCCACATCCACATGGCTTTTAAATCCCTTCAGGGATGGGGACTCTACCACTGCACTGGGCAGGCTGTTGCCACAACTGGCCACTGTTTCACTGAAAAAATTTTCCCTAAAATTCAGTGTAAACATGCCCTAGCACAACTTGAGGCCGTTTCCTTTTGTTCTGTCACTTGTTATCTGGGAGAAGGGAGTGACCCCCACGTCACTCTGACCTCCTGTCAGGGAATTGTAGGGACCAACAAGGTCCCCCTGAGCCTCCTTTTTGCCAGGCTGAGCCCCCTCACCTGCTCCTCATCAGACTTGTGCTCCACATCCATTCCATCCCCGGACATGTTCCAGCACCTCAGTGTCTTTCTTGGAGTGAGGAGCCCAAAATGGTTCCCAGGATGCGAGGTGGGGCCTCGCCAGTGCCCAGCATGGAGGGACAGTCACTGCCCTGGTCCTGCTGGCCACACTATTTCCAATAAAAGCCAGGAAGTATGTATCCTGTACTCAGATGTATTATATCTTAATGTGCGTTGTTTGTGGATTTTTAAATAATATTGGAGTGTATCTTTTTTTCCCCCCTTCAGAAGGCCTGAAGACCCCCCTCTAATTCATCTCTGCCTGCAGCCAGTTCTTTGGGAACAGGAACAAAAACACAACTGGCCCTGGCCTCTGGGGCAAGATAAGAAGGAATGAATGCTTTTGTAGTAGGTTCCCAAGCCAAGCTGTTGTGCATGCCCAAAGGACTCATGTGCAAACATGTCTAGTGACTCCACACCATAAATCACTGCTTTCCAAAGCAAATCCAGCTTTGTATTTCTAGGGCACAAACTGGGTTGCGACAGACAACAAGGAGCAAGCCCTGAGCTTCTGAGCCTCTCCGTAGAGGGTTCACTTCAACAAACGAGATTTCCTCTCCTTGGGGCTGGGACATGCCCTGCTTTGAGGAAATGAAGATGGGTGTCAGTGACAGATCCAACACACACCAGAGGAGTTTTTCCTCTCCCAAATACTTTCATCTACAACCCCAGCAAAGGTGACACGTTTATTAGAGTTGGCCTAAATCCTGAATCAAAAACTTTCAAAAAAACCTATTTTGAAAACAAACAAACCCCTTGATGCACAGCCTCTTCTGTTTCATAAATTCTGCAGGTCTTTTCTGTAGGTTTCTTCTTTAAATGGTATTCCAAGGTGCTACTCAAAATACTGCCTTTACCAACAACCACTCTTCAGATTTGGTGTGCACGAAATGAACAGCAAAACACCTGGCAGAAAACAAGCCTCCAGCAAATCCCAGGGCACAGAAATACAACCAACCACTGTTTATATCAGCTTCCAAGTTGCTTTTTCTTTTAAGGGTACACACACGTTTCCCAAAGACTTGTCACAGGAGGTGCATACCTGCTCTTAACACTTCAAAGGGTCAGGGTAGGTGCCCTTTGCTGATCTTCCCCTACAGGACTTAAACTCTGGCCTCCACTGAGTGGGTAAAGTCCACAGGAAAGGCTTTTTCTTTCCCTAGATCTGTAAAAATCAGATGAAATTGGGAACAGGCTCGTGTAAGCACAGCTATTTAAAAGTACACCGCAAAAAAAGAGACAAGATGCCTGCAGGAACTTTTATTTATTCATATACATGGTCACATTAAAATGCCAGGGAAAACATTAGGAGAAAGAGAATGGGAGAAGGAACTTCACTATAGAAAAACCCTTGTTACTGATAAAAATTACTTTGTGTGTAAAGGATAACAAAAGACTCCTGCACACCAGTCCCACTGCACTGCCTTCATTTCAGGGTCCCCATATGGACAACGTGGTCAATAAAATAGCAATTGGAACACAAGGAGGCCAAAAGCTCATCAGAAAATCCTCTGGAAGTCTCTATAAAATGGTGATTAAGAGAAAGGGGAAATGAGAGAGAAATGCAGTTTTCTTTGGATTCCTAAAATACCGTTTTCCAATTCCTTGAGACAAATAGGGATCGTCACCTTCCTAGCGACCAAATTGACTGTGCCAAGAGGAAAAAAAAAAGAGTCAGGGACCTCATTTGACTTCTCAGCAGTCACAGCAACTGCCTTGCCAGGAAACAGAGACATGAACACAAAGCACAGCCGGGAGCTGTTCCCAGGGAAGCCAGAGGCAAAGCACGGATGGATTTCCAACACTCCAAGTGCCTGGGAAGGCAAGGATAATCATGTTTGATTGGAGCAAGAGTAACCCCATTGAAACTGCTGCAGGAACACGCACAGAGCACAAAACACAGCCCTTCCTGCCCATTTCAAGTCACAAGAACATCAGCAGGACAAAGACTGCACCCGTGCCAAGGATATTGGAATGGGTGAAGCCAAGACCTTGCCAACCTCCCAACACCTTTCGGGGGTCCAGCCTGGACTGCAGCCTCTGGATGCCAGAGCACGCTGCCCCTCACAAAAATGGTTCATAAGCACAAGAATAACCCAGGGAACTGTGTTCCCAACCAGGGCAGCTAAGGATTAGGGTGTCTAAAGGTAGCCAAGGGAAGGGAATCTCCATCCCACCTTTAACACATTCCCCAACGCCTGCTTCCCCTGTAAACCTCCAGATCCCATGCCAAATCATTCCTTTATATGCGTAGGCGGGAGTTTGGCTCACAAGAGCCAAAACTTCAAGTGTAGGGCCAAGATGAGGTAAGAAGGAGACAGGGTAGCAGCTGGGCTGGCTGCAGATCTCTTGCAAGGGAAGTGAGAAGGCAAATCCACGCTCTCTCTGGAAAACACCGACTGGCAAGGCGGCTGCCAGCCTGCAGCCCCGATCATTAAGTGAGCTCAGTGGCTGCAAGGCTGACTGCCAGCGCCAGGGTCAAGTGCTCAGCTGGGAAAATGCCCGGCTCCACCAACATCAAAGCAGCTCCAGCACTTACAGTAGCTCAGGGCTTGGGAGTGCAGCAATATGGGCTCCCCAAATAGAAATGTGCTGACCGTGTTTCCATAAGCCTCACCTCCAGTTTCTCTGCAAGGCTGCAAGCTGGCACGGCTACAAGCCCCACCTAAATCACTCGGGCACCACTTCCCAGAGGCTGAAAGATGAAGCATGGGAACAGCTCTCCCTGCCAGCGCAGGTGGATATTTCTCCTTTTTCTGGCCTGCCCAACGCTCCTCACACAACCCCGCTCTGTCACTCCACACAGATGCTGCTGTCAACACCACTTCAGGGAGGTTTCCAAATATGAATCCCAACAAATCAGACCTTTCTTGCTTCCACACCGTCACAGCCGAGGGTCTGGGTGCGAGCTGAAATGCGTCTGTGCTGTTTCAGGTGGCATTGCTGCCTGATGTGGTTTCCACCACAGAAAAGCACAGCAGTGACACTTATGGCACCCCAAAGATATTAAACATCTAAAGCCTTTAAAATATTAGTGCAACCATCTAAAGGGGGAAAGGCTCCATTACCAAGGTTATTTTTTCGGAGGTTGTTGTACAAGATGTGATGGATTGAACCAGATGCTCTCATCATTTCTACTGCAGTGCTTGATAAAATAGCATCTATAAATACACCAAAAACCCAATGAACTACAGAAGCATGAAATGACTTCGGTAAGGTTAAAAACACTCTGGCACCCTACAGAATGCACTAAAAATATTAAGTATAGAGACCTCACTGCACCTCTTACATAGCACTACTGCTGATTTCAACAAGGAGCTTACTTAGTGAAGCTGCCAGATGAGGAATTATCATCTCCTCAGTCTGAACATGTGGATTTAGCAGCTGTTTGTAGAGGCTAATGAAGGTATCTGTATAAACAGGATGCTGAGGAAAAAATTTGACCTTGAATACCAGATCAGGTACCAGCAGAACAAAATGCCTATTCCCACGCTGGACTAAAAGGAGGGAAACGATCACATAGGAACAAACGGCTGGTTCCCTGTGCTAAATTTCAATCCAGCATTTCCTTAGCAAAGCCACACGCTCAAAAGCATCAAGCACTGCTTGCTGATACCTTGCTGATAAGCAGTGAAAGCCCAGCAAAAATATTTTGCTTAGAGAGCATCATTCCCAGTTTATTTTTTATACTAATACTTCTTATTTTAATGAGGGAAATCAGCACCACCAGAATAATTCAAAAAATGGTGATGAGAGGGTTTCGTGTCACAAATCAGTGCTTCTGGCAGCCTGGACACACCTGGTGCCCACAGCCAGCTCTTACCAGACACAAAAGCCATCCAAGGGGATAACTGGACAACATACAGGATGCTGATCACAGCAGGAAAAGCAGCTGAACTGCACAGTTCCCTCCTAGGCTGCAAAATATCATGGATGATGCCTTCTCCTTGGGATTTCAGGAGGCTTGCCTCTGATCTCAGAGATATTTCTCTGCCCGAAGCAAGAAGGAGAAGTGACAGTCTTACATCTTGTGAGCTTAGATCTTCCCCCACAAATGAGGTCAGAGGAGAAGGAAGGATCTGTGTTAACTCCAGCACACTCCTCTCCAAAGAGTGAAGCCTTACCACTCCTCCAAAGCCAGCAAATCCTTCTGAAACCCCCCAAAAGGATCCAGTGACTAGAGAAACTCTATGGGGCACAGCAGGATGTATGCAGGGCTTTAAAGCCACGTCATCTTCCAAAAGAAACAGCAGGACCAGTGCTGAATTAATTAAATCTGCTCAGAAGAACCAAACTATTAAGGGACCAGACAGAAAAAAAACCCCAAACATTACAGAGGTAAATGACTTTATAAACTCAGTTTTAGTCTTACCATGCTGATGGGTTCCAGCTATCCTGTGTCACCACAGACACACCTGTTAATCACACACCACATACATAGTATCCCTCCCTGGATTGCATTCAAGCATCGAAAAACTCCCTAGGAAGTAAAATTACAACATGGAGGGAAAAAAAATACTGCAAAATGCTGCCCTGCAGTCATGCCCAGACTTCTGGAGTTGCAGAATGCACTGCTCTTAGGTAACAGGGCTTAAAACCTAAATTCTGGGACAAATTCTCCTCAATTTTTAATTGACTGTATCTCAATTGGTTCTATTTTATCTAATACGAAGTCTCCAAATGTCTTTAGAAGTAACATATTCGACTTTGCTTTGTCCTAAGGATTTCATTAAAGTTTAAGCAGGTTTTCATTAACTTTATTGTTTCATTGTGGGAATCTTTGTTTTAAATAAAACATGGAAAAGAGGCCTAAGAATTACTCTTTATGTCACTCAATGGAAGCACATAATTCATTTTTGGTTTGGAAGATTTCCATTTAACAGCAGATTGAGGCACTTTTAGGGTTCCCTTTCCGTAACCATGATGATCTCACAGTTTCCCTGAGAAAGTGAGATAGAAAGGAGTAGATGAAATTTTTACGAGCCTCCAATTTAAAACCAAACCTAGGTTTTCTAAATGGAACACGTTCAAAATTATGATTCTTAAAATAACAACAAAAAATTAACCCACTGGAATAAAAATGCAGCAAGTTACTTTTACTCTGCAACACTGGGAATTCCTTAGGCACTCAAGAAAATCAGGCTTTTTACACATATAGAAGAATCTATAAAACTGCAAAAAATGTGTGAAAGAAATTGCTAACAAGTTAGCTCATGCTTTCCCCTGAAACCACTTTTCCAGGCTTGATGCATAAAAGGATTTACTGCATCCCCTAACTCAGACCTGGCTCTTGGCATGTCAGTAATGACAACTGTGTCTCCATCAGTGTAAGTTTTTCATAATTAAACAACCAACACCATGTTTCCACTGAAAATATAAATATCCATGAACCACAACACCATGTTAGTCTCGAGCTGGCTAAGCACCCAAAAGGAATTCATCCCACACGACTATGACCAAATCTATTCATGCAGGACAACGGGTGAATTCCCAGGAAATGAAGAGGTTAAGCTTTTCAGGCAGCCTATGTTCCCATTAGAAACAAGATCTCTGGTTTGATAACCTAAGGGTTCAAAGTTTCTTATGTTTGCCATCTCTCTGCAAGACCCCAACTTTCAGCTCCTGTTGATGTCCCCAAAAATTTTTTATGCTTGAATTAAAATTTCCCAGTTTTCAGCCTGCAAGAAGTTTCATTTTGGTCTCCATAAAACGCATGGCAAGCAGGTTAGGAAACTAGTTTTTTTGGTTGTTTTTTGTTTTTTTGTGGTTTTTTTTGTGTTAAATGAAACATCTGGCTTAAAATTATTCAAATCAATCCAGGAAGAAATGATGTTCAGGATTTATCTTTGGGGGAGGAGGGAGAGGATTTTTTTCCCTTGACCGAAACACAGAGCCTGGTACTCTCCTTTAGCAGCAGCATGGTAGCTGGTAATACAAAGATCCTTTCGATGCCGAGCTCCGGGGGTTAGTCAGAGGATTCATTACGGAATGATTCTGGAGTAGACATAATGATTACAAAATCGAGTATTTTATCCTAACGGGTCTCCTTAATCTACAGCTCAACAATAAACCACAGCACAAGGAGAATTACAGCAGTCTTCCCGGGGAAGTCTGCTGCCTGCATTCCCACTGGAAGCTATTTAATATACATGGCAGAAATATTGGCATCCCGGCATCATAAACTTCAGAGCAGCACACGGCTCCTGACAGCCCCTCCCGAGGCTGACAGAGCAGAGTGGTGACATAAAATCAATGCACCCATCTGGGAAGAGCTTCAGATCTGGGAGTTTTTGTCTGCCTGAAAGTGCCAAGGAGTAGATTGGGTGAATTCAGCTGTTAAAACAGCAACAACAGGAGAGCTAATGTTTGCTGAAAAGGCCCAGGGAATTATTTATCCTGGACAACACTAAATCAATTAATTTAAATATAATGGCATTTTTGATGTGGATTATTTGAGGGGAAAAACAAAAGGGAACAAGAAACACAATGAAATCACCCTGGAGAGAAGAAATTCCACATGGGACCACTGTCAAGACACCATAGTCCAATTTTGCCTAAGGTTTATGATGGATTAAAACATTAACAATCTATTTCAAAAGCCTGAGAAGACATTCAGTTCCTTTTAACTTCTTCACCCCAGATATTTGGAGGGCCAAGAACAAGGTCTCAAATACACCCTGGGCTGGCCAATGTGGCAGCACTTAGTACAGAGGAAAGTGTTCAGTTTGGCAACAAAGTGGGGATCTACTTTCGTCAGCTATCTTAGAAAACCCCTAAGTTCTTTGGAGGTCATCAAAAATGTACAGCAAAGTAATAACATTTCTCTTGTCAATTAATTAGACATTGCAACCCCTCCTGTAAAGAGCAAACGCAAGTGGGAATCCTGACCAAGGTTTTGAAAGGGTTGAGGAGAGGGAAGGAACAAAAAAGTGACCTAGCAAAGGAAAAAGGCATTTTGCATGGTGGGGATTTCAAAAGAAAATGATGAATTGTAAGGTTTCCTAAACAGACATCTCCAAGTGCATCCTGGAAGATGGAAGGCACAATGACTTGGAAAATTTCTAAATGCTGGGTAATTGTTAAATTCCTGTCCTGGTGAATGAATCCATGAGAAAGCCAGTATCTCCTGCCAAGGCTCTGGCATAGAGCTCCTATAGCTGTGTTATTAAATGTTAATCAGCTACTTAAGCCAGCGCTTCTGGACGAGCAGCTCCTATCCGGGAAGATCAACGGGATGGAAAATGTGGAACAGGGCAGCTCTTGTAAAGACCCTGATCTCCAAATAAAGCTGATGCCAGATGACCTCCCACAACACAGTCAAGATTAAAGCATCAGTCTTTCACCAGCAGGATGGAGAAGAAACACCTCTGGAGCAGAACACTACAGCCAGCAGACACTCACAGCTCCAAGGACAAGGCCTTATGGACAGCCCAGACTCTGAGATTAAAGCTCAAAAGCCCCACAACTGCCAGAATCATCTCTTGCAGTTTACAGATTTCTCCAGGTCTATCAATTTCTCCTATGCAAAGCAAAGAGGAGCTGTTTCAAAAATCCTTCTTGCCAAAAAAGCCGCCTGTGCCTGACTGCTTAGGAAGAGCACCCCACAGATTCCAAGACGGGGCCAAGGCTGTTCTTGAACACGCACAGACAACTGCAGAGGGCCACGACTTCATTGCTGGGCTCTGAATTCCCTGCTGGAAGAGGAGATACAAAAAGAAAGAGGGGAGAAAGACCAATTTCTGAGCAGCGAGCATACTGTGAACAAACACAGACAAGTCCACATGCGTGGAAGAGTTGAAGAGGAGGGAAGGGATGATCAATTCCATGTATTTGCAGCCCCCTGTGGAACAAGCTGTGCTCCCAGACACCGGGGCTGTGGATCTAAACCCTTGCCCAGGTCCAGGTTCAGGGGGAATTGAGAGATGTGACTTCTGCAGGAGGGTTCATTTTCCTGGACTAGAAAGTGACATTCAGAACCACTAAGATAAAGAAGAAGAATTATTTCATGTTGAAATGTGTGCCTCTGTCCCCTCCATTTGCTGATGAAGGGACAAGAATTCACTTCATGCTCAGAAGGAAAACCTTACATCTAAAGTTCTTTAACCTGGTACCACGAAATAAAGAGCCTGTACCCCTTCCTCTACATTTTACTGCTGTTCTCAAGGAAAACAAAGAAGGAACACACATGCAGCACACGCTTGGTTCAAAAAACACCTTTATTTTTGATCCTCCATTGATCCCAGCTTCCTGAAACCCACAAGCAGATGGGATTTGTTCCATGAGAGGTATCTCATTACTATATTAATAAATCTTAACTGCTAAACATTCATGTACATCAAGAGGATTTAGCCCCAGGCTAAGTAGTGACATTTAAATCACATTATTTAAAAACAAAAATATCTTGACCATTTTAAGAGTTAACAAGAGTTAACCTTTCAACTGAAATATTCAATTCTGATCTCATTTTTCAGTAGTAACTTCTTATCCTTCTAATGATATTAAAATGAAGCTCATTTTCCACTGCTAATTTGAAATATTCCCTAACCAGAAGTGCTCTGCACTTGCTAACATTTATTTTAAAAGTCACTGAATTTATTCAGAGTAGAAGCTAGCTGGAATGGGAGGTCTATAATTTGGGGGGGAAAAAACCCAGCATTTTTTATTTATTACCTTTCCACTCTCTCATTTCTGTCCAGTACAAACTACTGATGGAAACAAAAATCTGATTTTAAAAGCATAAAATCAGGCTTTCTTTAAACTTTGGACAAGGAAATGTAAACAGATGTTTCAAAAGGAAACAAGGAAGCAAAATTTTTGGTAGAAGCACAAGTACAATACCATTTACTGTGAATTAAGTTAGGGCTTTTTATTCTGTTCGCAATTTTCAACCCAACTCAAAGACTAAAAACATCTTCTTTCAAAAAGTGCTTCTTTAGGGCTTTACGGTGTTAAAAAAAAAGCACCCCATTTGTGTCTCAGGAAACTTCCAAAAGAATCTGCCAGCCCAGAAATCCATCCTTTCATGCACTACCAGGAGCTGGTGCCAAGACAACATCCGTGTTCTAAAGAGGACAAAATGAAAGCGTCCTGGATGTTGCTCAGTTAGACTTGTCCTCCCGTGCTGCAGCGTCTACCAACTCATTCCTCAAGTCACAGTCACCATTTAAACCACCTCAAGGTACAGCCCTGTCCTTCCCCTCCCCTTTTCCCAGGGCTGAAAACTCATCTTGGCACAAGCCAGCTGGCAGAGATGCCAGCGTGGATTTGCTCAACACCTCCCACACACCCTGACTTCCAGAGTGACAGGCATGTGCCTCCTCCTGCCCTACAGCTAAGAAAAAATGATGTGTATTCTCCGCTTTCTAAGTAAAGGGAGCAGCTGTGCTGGTTGTGTGGATCTGCAAACTCCCTCGCAGGAGGCGCCAGAAGCAGGAACACCAACCGCCTCCGCACAGTGGGAAATCACACACGGAGAGGGGTTTCCCCTCAGAAGAAAGCCACCAACACCAGCTGACCCTGGGTATGCAAGGAGCTAAGTCAGTCAAGCAAGAGGCAGAACTTGTGCAGCGTTAACAATTCCAGCAACCCTGCAATGCCTGCATCGCTGCACTTCAGCGTTTGATTTATGCACCAAGGGTTTTCCAAGTGACTTCAGAGACTCCTGCAGCAAACAGCACTCCTGCAATAACCCGGAAGCAGCTCACCTACAGCCACTTCCACACGGAATCACAGGTTTGGAAAGCACCTAAAGATCATCCAGTCCCACCCCCTGCCATGGGCAGGGACACCTCCCACTAGCCCAGGTTGCTCCAAGCCCCGTCCAGCCTGGCCTTGGACACTTACAGGGATGGGGCAGCCACTGCTTCTCTGGGAAACCTGTGCCAGGGCCTCCCCACCCTCACAGCCAAGAATCTCTTCCTAATATCTAATCTAAATCTACCCTCTGTTGGTTTGAATCCATTCCCCCTTGTCCTGTCACTCCATCCCTTTTAAACACTCTCTCTCCATCTTTCTTTTATGTTCCCTTCAGGTGCTGTAAGGCCACAATTAGGTCAGCCCGAGGCTTCTCTTCTCCAGGCTGGACAATCCCAATTCTCCCAGCCTTTCCTCATAGGAGAAGGTGCTCCACCCCTCTAATAATCTTGGCCTCCTCTGCACCAAAGATGGAGAAAAATCCTGGCTAACAGGAGACACTGAAAGGAAACTGTGTTTCCAACCAACCTTTACGACACAATACAAAGTTGCTACAGGTTTCTCTCGGAGGCTGTCAAAACCCTCCACAGTGCATCATTAAGAGCAGCTAACATTTAGCCTGCCTCAACTCCCTCCCAAGCCACCCACCAAGAAGTCTTCTCCAGCAACTTCCCTACACGCCATTCTTGGAGTAGAAAATCTGCCTGGGCCTTGAGTCCACCTTGGAAAGCCAAAGAAGTCACTTGCCACCAGTTGTTTCCACAGTGCCGGCTGGCCGTATGTCACATGAGCAGAGCACAGATCCAGTTCTGCTCCAGGAGAAACAAAACCCCCGACAGCTGCTGCCTCCCAGGCCAGGCTAACAAATCCCTGAGCCAGCCTGCTGTGGGACTGGAAGCAGCTCCAGAAGCATTCCAGAGACACAAAGCAGCTCAGCCACCTCCTTTTAGCCCAGAGTATGGGAGCAAGGCAGACAAGTGTTACCGAGCAAAACACTGTTCATGAATTCTTAACAACTGTCATTCTTGTACCAAGTCATTCATGGATTACATTTCTAGAGACACTAGACAAGAAAATATGCTGGGTTTATAAAGATGAGTCAGGGTACACAGGACTCACCGTGTTCAGCTGAGGGGAAAAGGTGTTAAGCTGTTGTCATTAATACCTCATTAATTTAAGGAAAGAAGCAGAACATATCCTGGCACTGCACTGATGTTTCACAAAGCATCACCTCCATCCTGCCTGGGACTGCACATTTGTGGCTTCCAAGACTCTGGAAATGCCTCGTATCTTTTCACACACTGCAGCCCCAGTTAGACTGGCTGGGTCCAAATGCCCAGGGAGAATTCCTAATCTCTCCAAGGAGAGGGGTGTTCTGCAGTGGACTGGAGGCTGACAGACCTGGGACCTGCACTCCAGTCGCAGGGGTGACAAAAAACAGGAACTGGAGTCAAGTTCAACAGCACCATCTCAAACCCTCCCCCAGCATAACATGTTCAAGCTCACCTACCTCAAACAAGAAGCCGTGGTAGACACAGGCACCTGAGGGACCAAAACAAAAACAAACCAGGTTAGAAGCAAGCAACAGCAGCAGCACATCCTCCAGTGAACCTGCCCTGTCACACCACCAGCAGCACTGAGTAGCCACTCTGGCCAGCCACAAAAAAATGCAGTTTTCGGGCCTGGGTAAGCAACAGAACTTCTGCCGTAGTTGGGCTCAAAAGAGGCACAAACAAGGCAGAGACAAAAGGGGAGACCTGCCAAAATAACAGTGAGACGAGCCAGTGTGAACTCCCACTCCTCAATCACTCCTGCATGGACAACAGGACAGGCTCACAGGGCTCCCTCCTGCTTCAGCTTTCCTGCTCCTCACCACTGGCACTGCTGGCTGAAAGGTTCTCCAAGCCAGGGACAGAGGAAGTCACACATCCAAGCACACTCAACATATTCTACACCAACAATCAAATAAAATGTTAGGAAATAAAACCACAAATAAGCTGAATGACAGCTCTTCCACCGATTTCCTGAGAAATGGTCCTTCTTGAGCAACTACACATTATCTGTCTCCCAAAAGCGTGACAAGAATGTGCAACCAGAAACAACCCACAGAACTCCAAGATGAAAAGAAAAGAGACCACAGGAAAGGCTGCCTCGAGGGACCACCCGGAAAAGTCAGAATTTCCTTGTCAAAGAGTGGAGTTTCCCGAGAAATGCAAATTAGACAAATCTGTACAGAAAACCTGGGAGCTACACTGCTTGGAATCAAAAGCTCCTCCTTTGAGCTCGTCTTCAGCTCAGCTGCAAGAAGCTGTGGAGGCACTATCGGGAATTATTTTCCCTTGCCAAGAAGACAAACCACAGGAGGCAAGTCACACTTCTCTCAAATTTAGCAGAGAGCATTTCTTTGGGCAAGAGAATTTAATTCCAAGTTTCATCATCCAGTTGCACCTCAAAATTTGGTGCAAAACACAAGGTCACAAACTGTTAGAAGGCATGGAGGGAGAAAAAAAGCCCCCAGAAACTTAATATCAGTTAGTTAAGATCAGCACAACCCATCTGTTTTACCGCTCCAAGGCTGGCTGCCTTTTCTTTTGAGCTCACTGACAGCTATATATCCTTAAAATACCAGTGTGCTCATCCCCTCCGGGGCCAGAGCAGGGAATGGGGACCATGTAGGACTGCAAAGCAAACTCACCAAGTCTGATCCTTCTTCCCCAAAGAAGGCAAAGACCTATCTCCCTCCTTTACAAGTTACCAAGGGCAATACCAAGATACAACCCAACTTCGCAGGACCTGGAAAATCCTTAGTTACAAACGTATTTTAGTTTTATTCCCAGTTATGAGAAAGCCAAAGACACTACACACACATTGATTAAAGTTGCTGTGCAATAATGCCCTGATTTTCCATGCAACTCCAAGTCCCAGGTGTGATCAGCACCTGTTGCAAAGCACACCTGAAGAGCATTCTGCAAATTATGATATTGCTTCTCATATAATGGAGCACCTCAGAAAAAAAAAAAAAAAAAAAAAAAAAAAAAAAAAAAAAAAAAAAAAAAAAAAAAAACAAACCAGGAAACTTTTTGCTGTGGTATTTTTGTGGGGGGCATCTTGGATGTGGATGGTTGGTGGAGTAGCTTTCCAGTTTCAGAGGGGGTTTTTTTGGTAAAAACTGAAGTCTCTCAGAGTGTTACCCAACGAATTAATATCCCAAGTCCACATCCAGCAGCTCCTTGGCTTGCACACACATCGCTGTTTTTAACTGCTCTTATTCGCTAAGACAATCACGCCAAATGGGAACCACGGTGGGAGCAGGATTTGGGGAGCGTGCCACTGTGGAAACCAACAACCTACAGCCAAAGGACAAGCTGGAAAACAGCCTAAGAGCATGAACGCACTCCCAAACTCCGAACACCAGCAGCGTGGCTGCCTGGCAGCATCGCACAACCCTGTGCAGCACACACACCAAGGCAAAACCCAGCGCCTGGTTATCTCCCCCAGCACTCTCACAGCGACATCCACACACGGCAAGTCGAACCCAGCCGCCTTTCCCTAACACCAGGAGGGGAGGACGGCTGCTGCCTGTTCCCCGCAGCTCCCCTCACGCTTCCCGGGCACTGCCCGGTTCCACCGCCGCATTCCCGAGCCCTCCCCGCGGCCCCCGACACCGGTGGGGTGCGTGAGGGCTGCGGGCCGGCCCCTCAGCGCGGGCACGGGGTGTTCGCTGAGGGGCCGCACAACTCAAACCCCTCAGGCCGTTCTGGGGCAGCACCCCCTCACCTGGGCAGGGCGAAGTGCAGGGCTGCCTCCCCGCCCGGCGTGAGGGGCAGCCCCGCGATACCCGGAGCGGGACACGTGTTCGTCCACCCCCGGCACGCCGCGGCCGCTCCCGGGCAGCCAGCGGCGGGGAGAGCCGGGCACGGCTGCGCCCCGGTGCCCCTCACCTCGCCTGAGGAGAAGCCGCCAAAATGGCGGGGGGGCGGAGGCGGACCCCCGCCCGGGCCGGGGACAGGGAGAGGCGAGGCGGGAAGGCAGAGCTGTCCCGAACCGCGCGGGAAGGGGCTCGCAGCCGGCTTTCCCCTCAGGGACCCCACGGCCCGCGGGACGGGGACGCGCCCGGCGCGGCCACTCACCTGAGGCGGCACCGGCGGCGGCCAGCGCGGCGCTGAGCGGGAGCGGCAGCAGCAGCAGCAGCGTGGCCCCGGCGGCGCTCGGAGAGCCCATGGCCCCGGGCTGCCA
>VZTJ01006670.1:109559-121218 GCA_013397795.1 Orthonyx spaldingii
CCCGCAGACAAAGGGGCAGCTCCGCGCCGCAGCCCGCCCGCCCCCCGCCCCGCCCCGGGCAGCGCTGCGCCCTCCTTCCTCCCGGCACCGCCAGCCTCTCCTCCTCCTCCCTTCTCCTCCGCGCCGGCTGCCACCTGGGGATGGAGCAGCTCCCGCTAATCCCGCAGCCCGTCCCAGCCGCAGCAGTGCCGGGATTAGGCAAAGCAAACGTGTTTGTGTTGGATCTGACCCCAGTGACTTTATCCACCCCGGTGGCTTGGAAGGGAGAGGTCACCCTCTCCCCGCGGTTGGAAGCTTTTAATTTGTTGTGTTTTGGGTGTCAGTTGGGGCTGTAGGGTTGTAACAAGAAGTACAGGGTCTGTTCCCGTTTCCATTCCTTCCTGCCAGGGCTGCTGCTTTGCTCTTCCTTTCTAGAGCAAATCCATGTAAGAGTTAAAGACCCAAACATCAGCAATCACATATAAAGCGTTCAAACTAAAAAAATAACAACTGAAGCCCAAGCCAAACTGTTCCCCTTACAGTGTTTTCTTGTTTTAAGCACTTCCACATACATGCCACTATGTCCACTCAAGAAAAGCTTCCCCTCTCACCCCTGCAGCACTGCACACTCAACAGATTTCAGAGCCAACATTTCCAAATGAAAATTTGGCTCCTACAAGACACAGGATAAAGAAAAATAGCCCCAAGTTTGAAGTCACAGCCATTAAATTGCTTCGAGCACAAGACTCAAATTAAAACGAACTAGGAAAGGGAGTTAATTTTTACTAGTCTATGAATGAAATGGGGTTTTTTTCCTGCTAATTTCAGCGTTCCTGCTTCAGAGCAGTATCCCAGCTCCCATGTAGCAGTTGGTTGCACAGGCTGGGCTGCTGCTGCCTTCATCTCCTGCTTGCCTGATTAAATGCAACGACGGCAGCTCAATTTGATAATAATTCCTCATGCTAATTCCATCTGTTCAGTTTTGATTCACTTCCTAATGAACACTACCATCTTGAACTCCAAGCTGGAGGTCAGGTTTTTTTTTCTTTCCTCCCCAGGACTGTATGCCTTTAATCACTGTGCTGGAATTCCAGCAACAAACATGAGAAGCGAAATGTACAGCGTGGCACCGCTCCAAGATTCAAACAGTGATTTGCATGATGAGTTTCTCTCTGCTCTACCCAGTTAGTACTCATTAGCCATCAGCAGAGAATCGTTTTTTATAAAAATAGGAGCAGGGAGACACAACAACTACCTCTGTACACACACCAGCACCGAGCAAAGAAATATTTCATGTCCCTTTCAAATATGGTAGAAATTATTAAGAAATACAGAGGCCCCAATTCCCTTCTAATTCCTCAGGTGAAACTCTGGACAACCTGACCAAAATCAAAGAAGCACCAGCAAGGAAGAACAGGTGGAAATCATATAAGCCAAGAACGCAGAGGGTTCAGTAACTTCATATAAATATGTAAAGTCCACCTTTTAATAATTTGTGTTGTTCATCTTCCTGCTGCTGCTCTTGAGGCTTTTACAACTTGTTTCCCTAGTCCAGCTACGGCCTCCTCCTCCTCCCTATTTCTCCTACCTTCCTTCCTGCTGTTCTGAAAACACTACTCCAAAGATGTTAAAAATCAGAAGAAATCAAGAGTCATAATTTACATAATTTTGCAGATTTATCCATGGAGGAAGAGCTTCTGCCTCTAGAAAACACTTATTTCAAGCATGTCTCAAGTTTTGCACTTGGTGCAAAAGACTTTGAACTTTCAGAAATTCAAAGTTTGGTGAAGTTTTGTCCTTCACATTCTATTTAACACAAAAGCAGCATTTCTATTTTGAGTCTGTTTACAGGTTAGCAGCAAATAAAATTACAAAATAAGCTTCAGACTCTCTCTAGAGATATATGAGATGGTTCTAAGGCTGAAAGCTTGAAGAGTGCAGCTTGCAAAACAATGAGCCAGCTGTCGGCTGCTGCCACGGACCTTAGAAATACTGGCACAAAAAGTCACTGGGGGTGCAGAAATAAACCATTTTCAGCCTCTCTTGTATCAAACCTCTAGGCAGAGGTCAGTCTTGCGCAAGCTGGTGCGAAGGATCCATTTCTCCACTTGGCAAATCCCTGGCTGAAGAGACTGGAGCCAGACGTAACTTGTGTTCTTGGAAAGCTGGCCATGTGTTGGCACAGACTTCCACACAACGGCTGGAGAAACAAGGTTCTGAGAGGGATCCATCTCTGGCAAGTGAACAGGTTTTTATGTCAATTCCCCACTTCCAGAACACCTGAGAGTTAAAATATTTTTCCAGGTTTTAAGTGGGTTTTTTACAGTGTTTTCACTAAATGTTTTTAAAATCAATGAGTCCATGAAAACAGCGTTGCATTGCAGTGTCACCAAGTGCAGTAACAGGTGAACTTAACCCAGCATCTCCCAGTACCTGGCAATTTGGGAAGACTGGCGTTTTCCTCTTGTTTTCTGAGTAGGCTTGGAGGTGACACACTGACAATTCTCCCTTCATGTCCTGGTGGGATGAAGCCTCTAGGCACCTTCAAGCTGAGGTACCGACAAAAATAACTGCTTGGAAAAGAATTACATTTATCCCTAACAGTGTTTTCAGTCAGCCTTAAGAGCTTTTTCCCCCCCCTCTGTCCTATTTCAGTCAATCCAAGTTTTCCCTCACGGACAGAATTTTGGCTACGGCATTAGCCTCTCCCAGAGTCTGGAGGCTGCCAAGACCAATGGCACTGCAGAACATGGATGTAATCATATTCAATCATTCAGAACACCCATCTCAGCACTAAAAACCTGTCATCCCTGGTGGCATTTGCAACATCCCTGCCCTGCTCCTCTAACCGTGGCAGAACTCACAGCAAAAGCCTCATGAACTCAGTTTGACCCACAGGGATTCCAGGTTTTTTGGAGTGCCACGAATTCCCCTACAAGTCCAGGTTGAGGCTGAGTGTCAGCCTAAACCCTGCATTCCCCACAACTGCATACAGGCTCCTAGGACAACTTCTTCCTTGTTTGGGCAAATGTTTCTGTGTGCACTAACCGTGAATCCCAGCTCTTCTCCTTAGTTAAACTAACAGCAGGTTCAGATAAAACAAATCTAAAAGCCATCATACATCATCTGCATTACTAAAGGTGCTGCAGCACTCCCTTTCTTCCACAGTGAGCTCCAGAAGCCAGCAATGCCATTTCAGTCATGCTTAGTGTGACAATTAAAGTGACTTCCAAGGCACACTGGCCCAAGAACCACATGTACGAGTCCTACTCTGCATGTCTGGGGACTAAACTCATTAAAGAGGAATAATCTCATGTTGTCCTCCTCCCTTTCATCTCTCCCCCTGTGCCAAACAAGCATTCCAGGATAAAAAGAAGTCACAATGCACTCAATAGCTTGTACAGCACTGTTTCAGCACAGCACAGACATGGGGCATTATTCCTTTAGCAATCAGCAGCGCAGTAACAATAGTTCAAAACTACACCTGAAAACTTGCTGAGCCCATGAGCTACTTCTCTGGCTCACCTGACCTCCAGAGGTCCAGATTTCCTGTGTCCCCCCAGCACTCCAATTTCCCAAGCACTGATTCCTGCAGGAACGTTTATTATTCTATGCTTTTATTCTCTGGGAGGGCACTCAGCAGTCTGAGAGCTTCTGATTTAAGCTCACCTGTACATTTATGCTTAAGCATCACTTTTTTTTTTAAAATCCACCCATCAAAGAGGGCAGGCCTATCTTTTTCCAAAATGGATAGTGAAGTCTTGGAAATAAGCCAAGAGGGCAGAGAAAAGGCAAAGAAACCTCTGCAGATGATACCACAGGCGTTGCTTTTCTACCCCAACAGATAACTTACCTTCAAGTTGCTCCTTTTGGGGCACAAACAGCACACAACCACTGAAATACCTCATAATATTCCTTTCATGTGTAATGCCTTAGTAATACAGATATTCCACTTACAGCCTGGAAAGTCTATGAAGTCAGTGTGAAACCTACCTTTACACACCTGAAGAGAATTTTCTGATCAAACTCTGAGCAAAGCACCCCACAAAAAAAAATCAGCATGGCCTGAGAGGAATTGGTCACCCTGACTGACAGCAGCCAAATGCTTCAGATGGGAGCTAAAAGAATTTCCATGCAGACAGATCCAAGTAACCTCGCGGAAAAACGAGGCCTACCTCCAATAATAGGAATGATTTAAAGCCACAAACCTTTCCAGATTTGGACCAGGTGTAAACAGCCACTCCCCTCTGGGACCGTCTTACATTTCAGGGTGCAGCTTTGTGAACATGTGTTTAGCAGCAGAGCCCACAAAAACCCACCCGAGGAGAAATTCCTTTTTCCAACGTCTATACAGGAGGGAAGGGCGGGAGCGCCACCTCCTGGGAAGAGAGCGGAAAACCCCGGGAAAGAGAGCCCGGTCTCCAATTTATATTCCAGAAAACAATGCGAGGAAAAGAACAAGTCAGAGCAAGGTGCATGTTTACTCCCCGCCCAAAACACGGCCAATTCTTCCTGAGAAAAACATGTGTTTGGTTGTGACAACAGGCTCCTGTTTGTGACAACGTTACACAGAATTTATACATGAAATCCACAAGTTCCATTTATTTTTTGTTCTCACAGAGCGTGATTTGAATGACACCATTTCCCTCCCGAGCTCGCCCATCAGATCTACAAGGAAAAGACATCAGGTACTAACGGATTCTTGGACAGGCTTTTGTTGATCCTCATCAACTGCATTTTTTTCTTCTTTTTCTTCTACTTTCTCTGCCTGAGGTAGGATTCCATCAAGGTTCAGCAGCAAACCCTCACTGGTTGAAGATCTGATAACCAACCTCCGCACAATGGGGTCTAGGAAACAAAGGGCAGAGCCAAACTGGTCACTCCACCCCTTTTCCAAGTCCAGAAAAGCTGATCCTTACTAAACAGGGCTGATGTCATCTGTACTTAAACTCTTAAAAAAAAAAAAAAAAAAACAACAACCAAAAAACACCCCATTTCTGCATCTACATATTATATTTCAAGTCAACCAACCCCTTTTAGCTTTTATTTGGGCACATGTACGTGCTTTTTATGGTCTGGTCTCTGCAGCTGCTATTAACAGCATCAGTGGGAGAGAGGCAAGGTCATTGTTCTGGCAGACATTAAGCAAGTATTAACATTAAAAAAAATGGGGTTTTAGCTTACACAAAGCTCCTTCCCTAAAATTATTTCATGAATCACCATTCCCTCTCCAGCTACGCAGATGCCATTTGCTTAAAGTTGACTCCATTATTCCCTTGTAACTCCTTTTGCTAAGGAATTAAACAAAACAAAACCAGCAAACAAAAAAAAAACCCGAAAACAAAACAAAACGAGCTTTTCCCATGGAGCAGCAGAAATTTTAGAGACACCTTGAGAACAGAAAGGTCATTCAATGACAATCCAATGAAGAGCACCCATCTCCCACTTTTGTTTGCCATAACCTGAACACCCACATTAGAACAATGACTCCTTACCGTAATTTGATGGCTTGAAGGTGCAGATATCATGGATAATTGTTTTCAGATTGGCAATTATGTGCTCAGTAGGCATATCCAGCTGCAAAAGGATAATGCCAAGTTAGTTATGGCAATGCTTGGAGCCCAGATTAATAAATCTGAAAGCACTGGTGTTTATATTTATTCTACATTTGGATAGATTTCCTTTGTCTGTGTTCCTGTGAAGGGGAGTTACAAAACCCATTAACAGCCTTATCCAAATGACTCAGAGAAAACAAGTATTTTATACACTGTGATATGCTCACTATTCTCCGTATTTCTGCTCAGGACATGAAATTCCCAGGGCTCTGTAACAACATGTAGCCTTAAAGTGGTGAAAAGTCTTTAAAAAAATCAATATATACAGAAGTGGTTTTGCAAAAACCTTGTTAAAATCAAGGATTTGGGGAAAGAAGCTTCAAGAAGCAGCTGTCAAAGACCACAAAATGGATCAACTCCAAAAACATCAACATCCAGAACTGAAGGTGTTAAGAGCTTGAACAGAATGAAACCAATCAAAAGAATCCACTCATCAGCTCCGTAATGAAGACAGGTAACGCTCAGGGGGTTCCAAGCACTTCAAAACAGTTCCCACATCCAAATGAATATCCCAGCTTCCACACCAGCTTTCCACAGCAAATCCTTGTGGATGCACACCTATCTTGCTGTTTAAAGCTTGGAACACTTCTCTCTAGAGCAGCACAAGGTGCTATGAAAAGGTTCAGGGAAGTTGTTTGTTCCCTTTTTATTTTTTAAATACGTTTGACTCCTTCAACAGCAAGATGCAGAATTCCAAGTACACACACACAAAAAAATATTTCTGTTTCAGTCAAATGCAAAACAGGGAATGACAAATGAGTTCAGAGCTCTGTTTTCCAAGCTGAAAGGTACCTTTTGTCTCCTCATACTATCAAGTTCTATGAAGCTGGGAATCAGACAAGGAAGCCCTTGGAATTCCCACGTACAGCTCTAAGCAGCTAGTCAGAATTAACAATCTCATTTGTATCTCCAACACTGCCAGGCAAAGCTTCAGGTACTTCCTGCCTGTGCCACCCCCAGAGGAAAACTAAACATCAGGCAGGATTACAGAGACAAACCAGAAGGAAGACAAAAAAACACAGTTTGGGGCAGATAAAATAAGCCAAAATTAACGTTATATTTCAGGTGTAACACAAACAGTTCTTGCTTTCTACTCCAGTCCAGAACTATAGTTATCAAAATTAAAAGTCTTCAATTATTTGGTTAAAGCAAAGTCTTTTTGACCCTCCTGTGCACATTGACCATAGACTTACAAACCCATAGTTCATTTACTTACAAAAAAAAAAAAAAGGTTTAAAACTAGCTGAAGATGCCACACAACACTTTCTATTTCCTCCTATTTCCTTCACAGATCAGTCAAACAACATGGTTAAATGTCCTGAGAAACAGATCAAAAACATGTTGTTTTTTCCCCTCTTTGAATACTAACTCCAGTTCTGCTCAGGAAAGAAAATTTAAGAGCTCTCTACACAACTTACTCTGGCTATTCTGGTCTTGATTATGCTCTCGTCCTGTACAGAGTACTCGTGACATTCTCTGAAGAACTGCAGCATTTTGGGAATGTCACTGCCCAGGGAATCTATTAAAAAAAAAAAAGCAAAGGCAGAACAGTTGTCTGAGTAATGCTTATTAGCACAGATAGGTGTGACAGCAGTAAAGAGATAACTCAATCTGTTAATTAAGGCAAGTGAACTCCACTCCAAAATGCAGTTTCACAGACAAGACAGTGGTGTCCTCACTGAGGTTATATAAAAACAGTTTCCATGTTCCCTCCTTCCCCATTCATCAGGATTAATAAGCATAAAAGCAGTCAGCAGGCAAATTTATCTGAAATCTAATCCCAGATTTGCCTGTTGTGGGAAAAAATGGATTCCTACAGTTACCTTGGCCTAAGACAAGTGGTGCGGTCACCTACAGTCTAATACTGAATGGGACTGCACATCCTCATCAAAAACCACTTCAGTGGCACCCCTGGGGCTCCATGTCCTTCGGGAACTGGGAGCTGTAACAAAGAATTGCTTCTTACTTCTGCGGGTGCTCGGGTACTTGCGCTTCAGTTTGTTCCTCAGGGGGATTAACTTGGGGATGATGGCAGGGACAGCCACGTAGAAATCAGCTTGGATTTCATCCTCCAGGATCTGCAACCAACACAGTTCAATAGAGTTGATTCAAGTTCACCTGTAAACGTGTCCAAGCATAGAAACCCATCTCTCACTCTTCACACTGGCTGCTGCCTCCCTGCTGGAGTTCACTGGACATCAGGCTTCTCCCCCTCCCCAGGCCCCAACCCTGTTTAAATTAGTACATTTATGTCATTTTTTAGGAAAAATATATACCCATTTGATTAATTCAACTCCTCCCACGATGGCTGCTCCATGCTCTCGAGCTAGTTCAGCTTCTTGCTCATTCTGTTGAGAGAAAAAAGTAACTATAAACAGCTGTACTAAAATTAGGCTGTTGGTCTGCTGTTAACTGAGCTCAGGGAGAGAATTTGAAACAATTAAGTCCAAAGGGTAATCAAATACACCCGTGGCAGCTCTCTGGGATCATCTCACACAGATAAAATGATTGAGTGGCAAAGGACAGCTGCAAGAGTTTGCTGGACACAAAACCCCCAAGAAAACAAAGGAATCCCAGCTCACCCACCTCTGTGAAGACCAAAACCTTGTTCACTTCATCCGTAAACCGATAGGGAAGAGTGACGCTGCTGGAAAAAGGATCCACTTTTTTCTGGCAAGCAAAGAAAAAAACAACATTAAAACAAATAAAAAGAAATCATGACTTGAGTGTAAATTACACAATCACAGGGAGCTGGTCCCCTAAATATGGGAACAAAAAAGGCAAATGAGGTGAGGGACTGCAGCCTGTCTTTACCATTCACCCCGTGGCAATCAGCAAGTCTGAAAAGACTCAGAGCCTTAAAAAGTACCCAAACTCCCAGGCTCTCCCAACCCACCTTCTTCTGCAGCGCCATGTCCAGGAACACGTTAATGTACACAAACTGCTTGGGGTGGGTGAAGTCCAGCTCCTGGAACTTCTTCAGCATGCCCACAGCCTGCTCCAGCTCATAGGAGGGTCTCCTGTAGAGCCACGTCAGGTACACGTCGTCCACAGGCTTGGTCATCAGCGGCCGCCGCCGAGGGCGGGGCTTGTCCTTCACCTTCTCCTGCCTCGTCCTCTTGGCATCGTTTTTAGCTGTTCTAAGACCAAAAAAAAACCCAAACACGTTGTGAGGTCATGAGCTGAAGAGTCTGGCATCTCTTATGATTAAGATGAATCATGGCAGTCTGACCTTACAAAAAAAAGTTTCTCTTCCCTTTCCTGAGACATTTTGCATGCAGTTAAACACCCAATTCTCATTCTCCTCCCTATTTTCAGAAGGCCTCCAGGCAAGAAAAACAATATTAAAGTAATAATTGGATACTCCATTCCTCTCTAAGCAGGGTAAAAGAGTCTGCAGCACTTCAGAACACTTCTTCATCCTGTACACAGAGGTTGCTTTTGCTTCTCCCAGTCATGCTGTATCAGTATAGAGATGACAAATTAAACAATAAAAAGCCAATTGAAGGACCGAAAGCGTTTGAAGCCGATTCCAGGAACTCACCACCCTCCATGCTGACATGTAACCCTGCTATGCCCCACAAAACCACCGTGTCAATCTTTCCCTGCGACATTACCACAGAAAACACTCCCTGCGAGTCCAGGCTGTTCTCCAGGAGCATGTGGGATGCCCCCAGGGTCAGTCGGCTGTTGGAGCAGCACTCCAGACACCAAACCCTCCGCATGCAGACCCCAACACCACCGCCACGGCCAAAGCAGCCTCCTGGGACGCCGGACCCGCACTCACTTGGCTGCTGCCGCGTAGAGCCGGACGGTCGCGGAGCTCACCACGCCGGGGACGGCGAGGCGCTGCTCCAGCGCGGGGAGGACCCACCCGCACCGCGGGGCCAGTGCTGCGAGGGAAGAGCAAACATCGCCTCAGACAAGCGCCGCGGTCTCCCGCACCCCGGACGCGCCCGGGCAGCCCCCCACCCCTCAGGATCGCCCCGGAGAGGCGGCGGCGGGCGCAGTGCCCGGGGGTCCCTCAGCGTGGCCCCGTCACCTCGCCACAGGCAGCGGGCGCTGGGCGCCGCCATCTTGTCCAGCCGCCCTGGTGCACCGTCGGAACCGTTCCCGGCGGAACTCACTCCCCGTGGCCGAGGAGAAGCGTTCCGGCGGCCCTCGGGCCCGGGCGCATTGGCGGTGTCCCCCCTACTGCTGTCCCCCCGCCCGCCGCACCCGGGCCCGCCGTTCCGCGGGTCCCCGCTCCCAGCGGGTGCCCGCTGCTCGGGGAGAGGCGACCCATTGGCGGGGACTGGTTAAAAGCCTCCAGCTCGCTTCTTCACCGGCCTGAGAAGGGCCTCCGGGCAAGCCCGGGATTGTCTCGTAGCACTACGAGCCGAACTGGTCCCCCCTCCCCGAACCAACATGGCGGCCACTCCTGAGGGCTGAGGGCAGGCAGAGCCGCGGCCCTCAGACATGGAGGCGTTTACACCTCTTAGGCCGCGTCTGTTCGGGAGAACATTGCCCGTTTAATGCTTAGTATGGTCTGCTGTAAGCCACGTGTAATTCCAAAAACAGATTTTCTGGCTGCCATCTCATCTCTGTTCCCTTGGAAATGGGTTGGGAAAAGAGCAGTCTAATCCACACTCCTGGAGCAGCATCCACATACAAAGACTTTGGTTAATCCTCTCCTGAGCTGCTCAGATACACACCACAAACTATAATGGTTACAGGGGGCTTTTATTCCACACTAGTGTGCTTTTGACTAAAATTGATGCCAATCCCACAGTCTTCCCCAATCAATGCATCGCCACGAATTTTTAAATTAGGGATATGTGGCTATGTAAACTTCCACAATCAAATCACGTCCAAGAGTTTTTAAATAAGACATAAGTGGCTACATAGAACTTTCCAATGGATCCGTGTCCAAGAATTTTTAAATCAGACACGTGTGGCTGTGTAAAACAAGTTGTAACAAAGCTGTGCTTATCCAATCCAACTCTTGGCTCAGTGTCCTGGGAAAGGACGGAGATGGGGAGGTGTGAGGGCGATGGGAGGAAAAGGAATCCTCCTCGGTTAAAAAGCCTCAGCTGAGGTGTGACAAACATTTGTTTAAAACTCAAGGGGGGAAAACGAAATTATTTTAGAGGGACACTCGGCACATGTGACTCCTGTAGTGGTGGCGGGTGTGAGAGGAGACTGTTCAATGTGCACCTGTGGCCAAGTGACCTGCATCCTTCACCATCTTCCCGCAATCCCCGTGAGCCTCTGGCTTTTCACACGCCAGGTCTCAGCTGTGGACCATGGATTTTGGGAGAAACACGGGCTCATGGTTAATGTGCACCCGTTGCCAATACCTCACTCGCTCCAAAGCCCGTTTCCTACCAACACCCCTTGCTCCATTGCTGAGGCACTTCCCGCTCTCCGGGCATCAATGAACTTTTTGGGTCCAGCATGAGCTCAGGCAGCTGCAGCAAAAAGTAAACTCCAATTAAAAGCCACAGGGCCTGATGCCTTGTCCCTCCCTGAGCCCCTCCAGCCACCTGTTGCTTCCTCAGACACTCCCTACATCTCCCTGGTGGGTTGGTTTTTTTTTCCATCACCGTTCTCCTACCTGGGCATGCACAGACCCACATCTCTCCCCGCGCCCGGCTGCTGCTCTTATTTTATTTTTCAATCCACCTTTCCCTCACGTTCGTCCTGTTCGGCCACCAAAGGGGTGCTGATGTGGCTGGGAGGCGATGGGCTTTAGCACCAGAGCCGCATTTACCTGCACTTCCCTCCTCCAGCTGCCCGTAAGGATCCGTGCCACTGACACTTGGGCGCCGAAAAAAACCCCATTACCTAGAGGAGGAGAAACAAAGGTGTCTGACAGCGACGAGATGCCCGCACAAGCAAATCCCCGCTGAACGCGGGGCACCCTGGACTCCCAGGAGGACTCTCCTCCCACCGCAGCGCGATGACAGCCGCGTCCTCGGCTGCAAAACCGCGGGGGTTCTTCCGGACCGCTGCCGGCGGTGCCGGCTCCCGTCCATGAGGGCTGACACGGCCCCGAGTGCCCGCGCTCCCCCCGCTGCGGCCCG
>VZTJ01006670.1:121865-165269 GCA_013397795.1 Orthonyx spaldingii
CCCCCCCCCGTGTTGGTGAGGGTGTGGGTACTTCTGGGATTAGGATGTTTTGGGGAGACACTGGTCTCGCCACCTTTTCCCAGTGGTTTCCCAGTGCTCCACAGCAGTTCTGTAGGAGGAAGATGACAGGAGTGTCACCTGCAATAAAGCCTGGGCTGCCAGCCCAGGCGGTGGTGCTTGCACACACCTAAACACTGAGTTTTTGTCACAATCTGGGGCTCCCTTTTTTAGCTAAAGTGCTCCTGGTAAATGAGGTGGAGGGCTCTGTTGCTCCCAGCCGCACCATATTTTATCTGACCTTCTGCAAATCTTTAGACCAGTGGCTTTTATCAGGCCATTTTGGGAACTTTGAATAAGCTGAGTATTTGTTTTGGGGAGGTGCAACTTCTCCTGAGCTGCCGTGCTGATAAGGATTTTAGACGGCCTTGGTTAAGCAGGGAATTTGCTACAATTAAATCCATACCTGTGCCCTCCCCTCTCTGTGACGCTTCCCCACAACCCCAAGCTAACCTAGAGGGGCAAACACCCACCGCGAGGTCGTTCTTGGTGTGTAGACATGCCTGGTAATGAAAGGGACAGTAATGTGTTTATTTTTACAAAGAAAAAAATAGCACATTATTCCTAACAACAACGTGACACAACCCAAGGAATTCCTAGAAGCCGTATCCTAGTTTGGAGGGCCACAGAGCTCTCGTGAAGGCGGAGCACGGCCTTGACAGAGACAGCACTCCCAGGGATTTTATTTCTGACTTGTCCCTGTGAAAAACAGGGAAATTGGTCCAGGCAAACATCCCTGTCCGGGAGCGCAGCTGGCCGTGGGCACGGCCGTGTGCCGGCCATGGCTCCCAGCAGATCCCAGCTGGCGGGACACTGAGGTTTGCTCTACGCCGCAGCCTGACCTGACGTCCTGGACGGAACCCTGCTCCCTCCTTACATCCCTCCCCCCTGAGTGTGGCATTTCCAGCCTGATTTTAGCATTTTGCTCCGGAGCAGATGGACAGCGTGCACTGCTGCCATCTCGCTCCTCTGTGTTCTGGAATAATGATCCATGTCACCAACCTGCAGGATCGTGTTGGGTTCACCCAAACAGAACTTGTGTTTGAGCTCCAACCCAGGCATTAAATCTCGTCTGGAGGTGACTGAGGATGCCAAAAGCCCCGTCGCTGTGTGCTTGTTGGGTTTCACAGAACAGTGGAAATTCTGCAGTGCTCTGCTGTCTGCTAAGCAAATCCCGTTAAACACTTTCAGTTTTGTTCCCTTCTTACTGTTAAAAGCAGGGGCTGCTCTGAGTGCTGAAGTACAGCACAATTTAATGTATTCCCTTTTATCTTTTCTTCCTGCAGGGGCTCTTTCTCATTTAGTTTGTGTATTTTATTGAAGGATAAAATTCAGTGTAAATGGCCCATAGGTGTTCCTGTGCAAAGTTTAGTTTTCTCCCATCCTTGGAAGGGCAGATCCTAATGTGGCAGGGGTGAGGCTCCCTACCATCACAGTGCTGGAAAAACTTACCTGGGCTGCAGCACGAATAAGGCACAACTCTGCAGATGCGTGTCGGTGGCTGCGGAGTTTCCCACCAGGTCTGCACGGCGAGCTTCTGCTGGCACAGCTCTGTCTGCGCGCGGTGACGGAGCGTGACCCGTGAGTGACACAGCTGTGCCAGCAGAAGTCCCAGCTGCAGGAGCAGTTATCTGCAGAAGTGCAGTTTTACTGATAGAGCTTGTTTTCGCGTTCTGAAGGGTGTTTTTCCCTGTCCCTGGTAGCAGCGCCGCTTCCAGGGATGTAGCCTGCTCAGGCATTTATTTGCCTGGCTGGGAAGGGAAGGGAAGGCTGCTCTGGGTGTATTTGCTCTGTGTGGCTCTCCTCTTCCCATCTAGAATCCGTATGAGCTCCATCACATTTGCAGTGGGAATTCTCTTGTGGAAGTAAGTGACGTTATGGCTGTTTTCCTTCCATCAGAAGGTGTTGATTAAACTTCCATTTCATGGGATAAACTGGGATTATTTTGTTGTTTGCCATTAACAACTCTGGTTTTGCAAAAAGCCAGGCAGGCTTTTGACCAAGTTTAGCTTTCACACCAGTCCTAGGAGAAATAAGCCAGAAAGTGATCCCAAGGTGTGTGTGTGGACTCTGCTAGGAAAATGAAAAGGTACCAGTGGAGAAAAATTAATTAATTTCCACACTGGACAAGTCTCTACTTAATTTAAATCTAAACCACCAAGAATTAAAACTTAGAGATAGGTAGATCACAGCAGCCACGGGCTTTTTTGTTGGAGTCAATGTGCACAAACAGGGGGTGTATTTCTTTTTTCTTACTAAAACCTTCCCCAGGGTTTTAAGTGATAAAATTATCCATCAGTGATGTGCACAATTTCCAAGCAAACCTTCTTGAACCACCCCCAAAAAGTTCTGCTTCTATCAGCTGTAATCTGCTGGACACTTTTGGGTTACTTGGGTTTAAAAGGGCAGATAAATCCAAATAAGTGCTTACTTTTTACTTGCTTACTGATTATTGGAAAGAGGTTTTGGGGTGCCAAAAGGGCACTCGAGGCATGGGATGTAACCCAATTTGCAGACTACTGAGAAAGCAAAAGTAACAGTGGAGCTTAATTTTTTAGGAGCATAAGATGGCATTTGTGAAAACTTTAAAAAAAGTTAAAATATATCTTGGGCATATTTAGATTCAGGAGGATTTGCTGTGGATTTAGTGCTTTAGAGCATTAAATGCTAAGCCTCTTGTACTATTTTTTTTTTGTCCAGATTCTGTAGTTCGCTTGATGGCTGGCTGTAATCAAGGCTTGGGTGCTTGTTACAGTGACAGTGTGGTGTAACTTCACCTTCTGATTAATCCTTTGGGTTCCAGTGATTTGTCTGTGCAGCTTCTCCATCCCACCTGTAATGATAAAAAAAAACCCACAACCAAAGAGGTTTCTTTATCAAGACCCTTAGGTGGTGACACTACTTCTAGAATTCTGCTGCTCTCCTTCCCTGTCCTGTGTGCACCTCAGGGCTGTCATCAAACTTCCCACCACAAGACCACCCCAAAAACATCAACTTAAAGTAAACTGAAGTGTCTGGGAGGAAATGGCAAAAAGAACTTAACAGGCACAGGATTTGCTGGGTGCCTTTGTGCCTTCAGATGTGGGAGTGGGATGCGGAGATCACCATGTAAGGCCTTTAGCTGAACGTGCTGACTGGCTCTGTTGGCAGCTTAGTAAATTCACAACAGGGCTACGTGACACTTACGTCCAATGGCAAGGTACTGGGCCTGACTTGGGTGCTGTTATGTGGGAGAAAACTCCTGTCTCACAGCTGAAAACGAGAAGAAAAAAAAAAAAAATCCACACTCCTCCCAAAACAAAAGCAAACACCAAACTGAAGTTACTCTAAATAAAAGAGAGCACTGGAAGAAAATCTTTCTGGAATCCTATTTAGAAAAACAACTTTTGCAGTGTCTTGGGCATCCCCCTACAGAGATGTAACTTCAGGAGTGTTCAGCCACCACCAGAAAGCGATTTGACAGGTGGTCATTGAAAATAAAATTAAAGATAGGCAGGAATGCTCTGTGTGGTGTTCCACAAGGAACACATTTTATCCCTTTCAGGGGGAGATGTTAAAGCAGCACTTAGAAAAGTGCTCCAAGATGAACAAAAAGCAGCTCCGAGCAATTGTAGCTACAAGTCAGGTGCAGTCAGCGAGCAGAGGGATTTTGGGAGCTGCACCCAGAGCCAGGGAACAGAAGAGAAACCCTGTGAGCTGTTGTGTGTCTTGCACACGAGGGATTTAGCTACAGCTCGTAACCTGTGTGTGCAGACACGGTCGTGTGTGTGCACCCCTACTCTGGCATTTCCTGGTGGGAGTCATTCATGTGTTTATGACTGCACAGCACCATTTATGTTCAGTATGTACCTATGTGTGGTGTATTGTCTTCCCCATTCTGCTTGCCTGGGGAGGAGCTTGGTGTTTTCTCTGAGAAAGAAAAAACGTGAATAAAAGGACCTTGGGACACCAAATGCTGATTTCCAGGATTTGAAGGCTGGGGTGTAAGTGCATGTTCTAAATTAAAATTAACCCTTCAGCAGGAGTTTAGTTTTGGGTTCCACCCACTTGCAGCTTGAGGGTTGGGAAATTTTAGACATGAAGAGACAAATCCTTCAGAGCACCCTGCCATCATCCCTGCCGATGTGAATCAGGATTAGTCCTTACCCTAAACAAAGCATAAAGGGAAATCTATTGTGCCCTCAGCTGGGAGCAGCAGGAATTTTTATGGCTGGGAAACTACCAGAGGCAGCTCTTCTCCCTTGGGCCTTTTCCCTTCCCAAGTTATCCACCCACCTGCAGTCTCCGGAGGCTGTGTTGGGAACGGGAATGCAAAGCAAAACTCCCGATAAGTGTCCTTTGTCCTGACCAATCCTTCCACAATTACTCCTGCAAGTCAACAGCTCCCCAGACTGCTACTTCCAATGGCCTGGAGGGAAAGACCCAATTAAACATCTTACATGCTTTTTTTAAAGGCAAAAAATATGCCTGGGCTGAGGCAGCTCCGCAGGCTGCAGGAGAGTGAGGAATGTTTAACCTTGTGTTGCTGCAGAGGGACCCTGCTTCTTGCTTTGGTGTCAAACACATTTTTTTAGTTCATCAGATTCCAGGAGTACAAAGAAAAGTAAAAAACCCATGAGCTTTTAGTCAAGCTATTGATAATAATAATAATCATCATCATCATCATCATCAGGATTTGTGGATGGTGCTCAAGTTTGCTGTGTACCCTTTAGGGCAGCTGAATTAATTGCTCGGGTAGTTTTCCCCTCGCTTTTCAGGAATGCTTCCATCTGAGTGAACATCTTTGTGCCTTCTAATCACAAATTAGTTTTGCTTTTTTTTTTTTTTTCCTTCCTAAGAAATCAATCTAAAGGCCCTCTCAAAAGACTCTGGATTTTAGCATGGTCTAAAGAGAGTGCTGAAGACTTCCTCCTGCAGATTTGTATCTCTTCTTTTTCCACAGGATACTCCCAGGAAAACTGAGAAAGAGGGAAAGCAGAAAACATACTTTGTGTGCTTTGCTGGATGTCACCATCCTGTGTGAAATCACAAGGGGGGCATATGTCCCACAAAAAAATGTCCTTTATCCTGAGTCAGCCTCAACACGTGGAGAATATCCTTTGCTCTTCACGCTTCCCCCGTAGCTCAAAATTCAATTTCTACTTATTGTGTTACATTAATTTACAACTGGCCCTGGCAGTGGGAAAGAGCTAGCACAGGATGAATGACTGCCCAGCCAAAATTTCCACTTGTGAACGCCTTTCCTCTAATCCCTTTTTGTTTTGGAAGGTTAAGAAAGCAAAAGGAAAGCAGGGCCAGATGACTTCTCTCATACCAGAACACAGTTCCAGGTGCCAGGAAGAGCCAGGCTCACGTTTTTTCCTCCATCCAAGTCACATCTTGCCACGGGGAGCAGGTCAATCTCAAGGCACATGTTTGTACCTGTGCACCGAGCCTCTTCCTTCTCCTTAGTCTGGAGCAAAAGACTGTGAAGCAGTGGAGTGCATCAGAGAAATCAGGAATGTTTTGAGTGGATGAGAGAAGCACATCTATTAGGCATTTTGAGACCTGTGGATAGACCAGGAGGGTTGAGGCTTGGCCTGTGCTGAACCGCAGGGTGTTTGTCTGCCTGCTCTAGGAACCCCCAGGTGCTTCCCATGCAGGTAAAGAGGGAATAATTCAGTTTTAAGTCACTGGCCATTTATTTCTTGGCAGCTGCAGGTCTGAACAAAACAACCCTGGACGTGGGGAGATGAGTATAACTCACAAGTATTTTCTGCTTGGAAAATGACGTGGTTGAAAACCTCAGGCTGTCAACAAGGCTTTAGCATTCCTGAATCCATACCTGCCTCTTGCACCTACCCACCGTGTCTGTGTTCTTCCTTTACTCTCCATTTCTGTACGGCAGGGCAGGTAGCACCAGGGCTTCAGACTGCATTTGTCTTCTTTAACTTCCTTTCAGAGAACTCTGTAATTATCCTCTCACGTGCCAGTATGTTAAGAAATACCAGATAACCAACCTGTTTGAAAAAGTACAGCAAAACTTGCCACAGGTATTCCCTGGCTTTGGGTGAAATCCCTTTGCGTGGGTGAACAGAGGAACCCACACAAGTTCAGCCTCTCTTATGGTACAGGTTGCCCGGAGAAGCTGTGGCTGCCTCTGGATCCCTGGCAGTGCCCAAGGCCAGGTTGGATGGGGACTTGGAGCAACCTGGGACAGTGGAAGGTGTCCCTGCCCATGGCAGGGAAGTGGAACTGTCTGGGCTTTAAGGCGCCTTCCAACCCAAACCATTCTGGGATTGTTTGGAAGTTTAAGTAAGGTGTAAATGCTCATGGGAAAGACTGGGATAATCAGATACAGAAGCAGCTGAACTATCTTTCAGTATTCAAATACTATGCTTTGCTCGGGTTATTAGGCAAACTTTTCTTCTTCTGAGATTAAAATGCAAAGTACATGTAAATGCACCCTCTGGAGAACAGGGTTTATGCCTGTAAACTTGGGGGGGTTTACAGATCCCTTCTCTCTTTTCCTGAGCATACAAGCCCAGCTACTCTGAGCACCAGTGCAGCATCCCGTGGCCTGTTCAAACTGAAAAGGCTCATTTATTGTGCCAGTGATTGCAAAAAGTTTACACTGTTGGCGTGTACTTTTTTTCTTTGGCTTTTTTTCTTTTTCTCCTCCTTTCTTTTAAAATTTTGAGCTTGGACTCATCTACACTTACCTGTAGTTGAACAAAGCAAGCCTTGTAACTCTAAAAGCTGTGTGAATTAAGTTTTATAGTGGCAGAATTCTTTGGATTGTAGAGGGAGTGTAACTGAAGTGTTGCTGGGCTTTGCTTATTTTGTGGAAGTGCTGGCAGTATCCCAGCAGGATAGGGGAAGATGACACCGTGGCCGTGGAAATAATCTCATTTCTTTTCTCCTAGCACAGACTTTGCTTTGAAGGATGAAAGGGTATTGATGATTCCAGCTGTATCTTCAGGTTCATTGAGAAGACCTCTCCTGAGTTCCTGCAGTGTGCATGGATTCATAATGCCGGTGTAGTTTTGCTCAAAACCAGGTCAATAGCTGACTTCTCTCCAGGTATTGATCCTGAGGAGTTGAATGAGACCCAGTGTTGGCTCCCAGCAGCAGTCTGAGCAGGGTCTGTATCACTTCTGAGGCGTGACTGAATGGGTGTGGGATCAGCCCTGTCAGTACAGCAGCTCTGTCCCTCACGGCTCGGAGGGACGCTCGCACACCACGGCGCTGCCGGCTCACTCTGTCCATGCTGTTGGGAGTCTGCTGCCTCCCCAGTCCTAGGAAAACCCTGCTTCTCTTCCATGCCCACAGCCCAGGACAGTGTTTTGTCTTGATCCAGCGCTGGCTTCTTCCTTCCCCAGACTCCCGGTGACTTCAGTTCCTAATCCTTTAAGCCACTCTGTCCTGGATCTCATTAGAAGCCCAGCACTCTCCAGGGGATGGAGCAGCATTGCAAATGGGTCATTTCTCTGAAACAGTGCAAGATACTTGTGTAAATAAATAAGTACACTGTTTAAATAAGCACACTGTTTAAACCAGCCCTTTGGGGGCCTCTGATGACATTTATGTACAGGCTGGAAACACTTGCTGCCCTACGGTAGCCTCTTGCATGCATTTCTGGTAAGCAGAGCCTCACTTCTGGGGAGCGGCCTGCTCTGTGTTTGCATGTAAAGCAGCCCCAAGAGCTGCTCTGGAAGCACAAAGTGTAAAAGGCACTGGCAGACAAAGGCAGGTATCGCTCAGTGACCTGATGTGGATATTCAGGAGCTGTCATGCACACACTGAGAGGTAACAGGCTGCTTCCAAGAGGGCAGGAACTGTTCTTTTGGAGTAAGGACTGACTCTTAACCAAGCACAGCAATAAAAAGCAGCTGTGTAATGCTGTGTAGGATTTCCATGCAGTAAATAGTTCAGCTGGTCTTGTAAGTGGGGGTGTGACATGGAGGAAGAGGAAGGGTGGAAACCTGGATATTCTTGTGTTACCTGTGATTTAAGAAAAGACTGCTTCATTTAGAGGAGATGAGGGAATGGGGGGAATACCGAGTGGGTGTATGTCAGTGGGACAATTAGCATTTCCATCAAGCGAGTGCCAGTTGGCTGTGGAATTAATCAAATACAGCTTGTTCTCTCCCTTCCCACTCCTCCCCTTGGCTTTTGCTGTTTGCTTCTATGACTTGTCTGTGCTTCTCTGGGCTTCTAGGATCTTTGTTGAAGAGATAACGTGGAGCCTCCTGGGATTCCAGCACCACTGAATTTACTGCCAGCTGCAGGTTCACAGTTACCTCTTACCTTTGCCTATTCCCAGCTTGAATTTCCTTGTGCTCTGTGTCAGACGTTCCTCAGGGATTGTTTCAAATCTCCTCAGACATTGTTTTTTAATTGTTTGGGGGTTCTAAAATTAAAAAACCAGGATGAGGCATTTATATTTGATTCCCTGCTAATCTCTATCCCCAGTCAGGGTACTTGGAGTAAGAATCTGGAAAGACACAATACCTGGGATGGCAGACTCAGGGTGCTCATTGAATTCTTGGGAGAGGCAGTGTACACAGTGGTGTTTGGACATGTTCCTGCAGGAAAGTACCATGAAGAAAGCTCAGATCCACGCAAAAGACTTATCAAAATTCCCCATTCTCCAATATTTTCTTGCTGATTTATACACCCTAGATACTGTATATAGGGATATAGCACACAGTTTACCTTAAGCTGACACATCTGTACATACCCCAGTATGGGCAGGTTTCTTTAAATCCCCTTCACATACCCTTGAACAATCACCTGATTTTCCTCCCCCACAGAGTACTCCAAGCCAGTTTTTGTATTTGTGGATATTGGCTGTGCTTCTCTTCTCCTTTGGGAGGCTGAAATGGGGAGACTTTTACCACACTCTCCTAAAAGCAAAGCAGCGCAGACGAGCAGCCTTCCTCTCCCCCTTTGCAGCCGCTCAGGCCTGATTACAAAACACATCAATAGCCATTTAGATAAACAGATAAAAACGGTGCTGTTCTCCAGCTTTCAGCCCAACTTCCCAACGTTCAGCAACGTGTGTGTACACACGCACACGCCCCATGGGCCAGCAGCATCGGTAATTCCTGGGAGGGATCACCATATGGAAGGGCATGGACGGTCAGCTATGCTCAGAGGAAGGAGGAGCGACTCAGAGCTGTCTGCTGGATTGTTTCCAAAATGCTTTGGCAGTTTGACTCATCCATATACAGAGGCTGGGGGAAAAAAAAGAAAAAAGAAAAAAATAATCACAAAGAATGTCACTGGGCTGGAGGCGAGGATTTGGAGCTGTGCCAAACATCCATGAACACAGGGCTGCAGCAGGATGCAGGCACAGCTCCTTCCCGTTTGCTTCCTCATTAGACAACTCATTTATGCACTGAGGTATGAATGAAATTAAACAAAACATGTTATGGTCACTGTAATTTGAGAAATGCATCTTCTGCACTCCTTGGGGAAGGGATTGTGTGTCTAAAACCCAGAAGTTCCTGTTGTTTGTTGCCCAGAAAAACATTTCTTCATATTAAAAGCCTCTGTGCCACCCAATAGCTCATCCTTTCCTCTTGGACGCTCCTCACACCTTCAGTAGTGTTCCATTACTCCTTTTTTCCCCCCAGACTTTAAATGATAGTCAGCTTTAAATAAAACAGCATAAAGCCCCAAAAGTCCAAGGAAAAGGTGGGCACAGACCTTCTGCTGGAAACACAGTACCTGGCCCTGGTCCTTTTTATATCCACCTCAGAGAGCTGTTTAGGCTCACCCAGGACCACACCTAGGGTTCCAGCTGAGTAATCCTGCTCTGCCACTCACCTCCAGGTTTTTGGGGAGGAACTTGGACCCAAAGAGTTACCTTAGGAACCCCCAGGGCTTAAATATTGTTCTTACTAACAGAGTGATGTCCTTATCTCCAGGTGTTCTTTAATTTACACAAAATCAGGAAGAGATTTTGTGTTTAATTTACATGAAATCAGGGTCACACTGTTTAAGTTTATAGGGTTAGATCTGTAGCAGAGAGCAAGTTTTAGTGGCTTCAGAAGTTTTCCAAGAGAAGCCTTTAGGAGAAAAGCCTGCAAAAATTTGCACTGATGCACATCTGATTTTGGGGTTAATGGATTCAGGGAACTCCGTGTAGCTCCCTGAAGACTGAGCAAAAACAGGTTGGGATTTCTGGATATTGTTTTACTTCTAGGACAAGCAGAGAGGGAGATGGGAATGGGAGGAGTTGGGAACCCAGGCAGAATTCACTTTTTGCCTAAGAAACAAATTACACACGGTGACTTTCAAGTCTTGCTCAATGTTGCTGTGGTGCAGAAGGAGAAAGAAAAAAGTGCATTTGATTTAGGTTTGTTTTCCCCTTTCTGTAACTGTGGCGATGACACTGCTGCCTGTTTGACTCACCACTGTTTCAAAGCAATACTAAAGTGACTAACAGCTGAAAAATGTGCGTGTCCTTCGCCTCCCAGCTCAGGGCTCACTTCTTTGGAAGGCCCCTGACGGCCACACATTGCTCTACACTGGCAGAGCACTTCTCTTAATGAGCCATATTTCAACATCACTTACCTGGGTGCCCTGTCAAGGAGCAATCTCGGAGCTTCAGAGAGTGTCAGGGGGTCAGTGGTCATCTGTGGATGGTCAGGGATGGCTCAGGTGGTCTCAGCACCATGGTTTTGAGGACTTCATCACAGAGCAGTCACCCAAATCCTGTTTTGGACAGCAAAGTTTGTCTTGGGTCCAGATGTGGTAGAGGTACAGATCAGTTTAAGATATGACAGAGTAAACAGCAAGGGCAGGCGGACTAGGGCTCTTGTGGCCTGGCAGGGGCTGTGAGGAGTCGGTTAAAGTGCTCCCCACTTCACACAGGCAATTGAAGAGTGAAGATAAATCCAGCAAAACCCAAGCACCAGAGATTTGGCACTCCCAAAGCACAGCCTGCTTTTGGCAGAGGGGAAAGCCATTCTTGATTTTGGGGTTCTGGAACGAGGATGGAAGGATTTCAGGTCTAATCCCTTGTCCTTAAGTAACTGGTTTCCTTCATGGCCCCGTGCCAGACAGTGTGAGCGCAGAATCCTCTTATCCCATAGCTCTGCTCGCCGTGTGACTTCACCTGGAAATAACAGGGGGCTATAATTAGATGTGGGGCTTGCATTTGCCCCTGGAATTTCCTTGGGCGTTTGTCAGGGAAGGAAGCAGCAGCCCTGTAACTGAGACCCTTGGCAGGGGACAGCCCTGACAGCTCGTGCTCCCGTGCCGTGCCGGAATGCTGGTCTGGCTGTCGGCATCAGCTGGGGAACGCTGCAGGACTTGACCCTCATAAAGTGGGAGCTTTGGTTGGACTGGCCGGACAAAATCCTCAACTTGTTATCTGGAATTCATGTTTGAAGAGCTTCACAGCTACTGCAGCCAGTTGTAGGAGAGACATCTGTGTGAGGGAAAAGCTGCATCCTGTGGAGCAGCTGCTTTGGATTTGTATAAAATCAAGGCTCGTGGATTTTGTGTGTCTGGGGAGGAAAACACCAGCAAACTCGGCTAACCTTGTTTTTTTAAATCACACACAGTCCTGCTCAGCACAACAGTCTAGGGAGGCATGGAATAAAATCTCTCCCTGTGTCCTCTTGAAAGTGGATGGTTTTTGAATGGAATATCAGAGCTCCCTTCTGACAGTCAGGACAATTGGATGAATTTGGTGTGCACAGGCCCGTCTGTAGGCATCTGATATTCACATTTTGCACTGGGCTGGAGCCCTTTGTGCCCCAGAACAGCTCAGTGGGAACTTTACCTGAGCTCCTTTTATGGCTCCTGGGTCATTAGGAATAAAAAGGTCTTGACTGATCCCAAGCATGAAAAAGCACAAAACACAAAAGCTGGATAGTTAATGGGAAAATGGAGCTAATTCCCCCTCAGACTGCAATTTCAAGCCTTGTATAAGTAGAGTGGAGAAGTGGGACTTTGTATGTTGAAAATAAGAGCCTTCCCTTCAATCCTTGGTTCCCTGTGCAAGCTTCAGGAGGGAGCAATCCTTGCACTTTCGCCGGGAACAGCGGAACACTGATCTTGTCCGCAGGTTCTGCACACAGTGAACAATGCCATAGGTTATGGGGATAAACTGGGAAACCCAGCAGCTGACTGCAGAAACCCAAACTTCCTAGGAAGAACTGCTCTTTTCCATCCTGGAATTCTGCCGGGGTGTGAGCACCTGCTTGGCAGCCCGATATTTATCCTGCATAAACTCTGGGACACGTTGTTGCGGGGTGTCCCTGGGCAAGCTCAGCTCATGGCAGGACAGAAACCAAGGAATGCTGTGGAGTAACAGTTTGTGATGGTCTTTCAGACTAACAGGGATGCCAAAGGAAAAATATGATCCTCCAGATCCTCGCAGAATTTACACCATCATGTCAGCGGAAGAGGTGGCCAACGGGAAGAAGTCGCACTGGGCTGAATTAGAGATCTCGGGTGAGTTGGTTCGGCTTTAAATTCCCACACCTGGTGCCCCAGAGCGCTCCAGATCCAGTTTGTGTCCAGTGGTTCCAGAGTGAAGAGGTGGTTCCTTGCTTTCCTATTTCAGGGAGAGTGCGGAGCTTAAGTACGTCGCTGTGGTCGCTGACACACCTGACTGCTCTGCACCTCAATGACAACAACCTTACTCGCATTCCACCTGACATTGCCAAGCTTCACAATCTGGTTTACCTGGATCTCTCATCCAACAAACTCAGAAGTTTACCAGCAGAACTAGGAAACATGGTGTCTCTCAGGTGAGAGGAATTATTCTGGTTAACTTACCACAAAAATCTCTGTTGTGAGATCAGCACCGAGAGTTTCAGTTTGTTTTCTGTGCCTGTATTTCAAATAATCCTGAAAAATCCAAGGTTGGTGCAGAGCTTGAGTTCTAATAATTACTTTTGGGTTCACTGGGCTTCTTTTTTGATATACCATTGATTTCATCCCTGGTGTCATCTTGGGTTTTGTGGCTTTTTTTTCCCCTAATGAATGTATTTCAGTCATACTTTGATACGGGAAGATTGGCATATCTTTCTGTAATAAAATTCAGGGTGAAAAGTGTTCTCTTTGAGGACAAGCGCTGTACAGCACCGGAGGATACTCACCCAGAGTGTTTTTGCATTTGCTGCAGGGAATTGCTTTTAAATAACAATCTGTTACGGGTTTTGCCTTATGAACTTGGACGGCTCTTCCAGCTGCAAACCCTGGGTTTGAAAGGTGAGCTCTTTCCAGTTCCATATTCCTACAAGTTCTCCGGAATCCTGAGGGAGGCTGGGCTCAAAACCTCCCTCTATTACGTCAAGGTTTTCTTATAGGTTATTTTAAGCATTAAGTTTGTAGTAAAATTGACCAGGCAGTTGGGAAAACAATGCTTCTCTTTCTTAATGCTGCTAAACTTCCTTAGGAGCCCATTTCAAATCTGCAGACAAACCCTTTAACCTGCTGAGTCAATTTGTCTGTTCTCATTCTGGGGGATTTTCTTTGGGTGGAAAGCCTGAAGAAAGGCAGGCAGCTGATCCCCCACTGTTGTTTTGTGCTGTTGGCAGGCAATCCTTTATCCCAAGACATTCTCAGCCTCTACCAGGATCCAGACGGAACCCGAAAGCTACTGAACTACATGCTTGACAATCTAGCAGGTACAGCCCTATGGATCTGGTGGGCAAAAAGGGTTTAAAAGTAGGATTTACTGCTAAAACAAGACTCTGAACCACTGGAGGGACAGTATCTCTGCATGGCTTTCATGGTTTTGTCAGGTGTCTCCAGTCATATCCCAAAAAACACCTTCACACACAGAGGAAGAGCATGTGTGCTGTCCAGGCTTTTCCCATGTTACAGCCAGATGTTCCCTCCGTTCTGTTTGAAATCCTTCAATTACCAACCAAGGGCAGAGCCTGCCTTGCTGAAGCCATTTTGGTTCTCCCCACCAGAAATAATCACTTGACTGCAAGCAGAATGTCAAATTTAGCTCGAGAAACACCAAAGCCATTAAGAACACCCAGTACCTGACTTCAGTCCTGCTTTGTGGTTCTGTAACTGAGCCTTCTGCTTTGCGAGTTGATGTCTCCCAAGTTAAGGCACTGCAGGAATGACGGATGCAGGGCGAGGTTCTTGGGGCAGGGATGGCTGAACCATGCCAGGATTTACTCCTCCTTCTTCAGCAGATTATTCAATGTGCAGGAGTATTTCGGTGGTGCTTCTAAAAGTGAAAACAAGAGACAAAAATAGTCACGAATCTTACAAATGACAGTTTTTCTCCTACTAGAGCTACTCATTTAAATGATTTTTGCCTCCCCTGAAGACTCAGGGAGCTGGGGATGCAAAACACTTTATTGTTCAGTCATCACTTTGACTTAGAAATTGTAACTTACAAACAGAAACCCTGAATTAATCACTGGTTTATTTTTTTTGTAGTTCATCCAGAGCAGCTGCCTCCAAGGCCATGGATTACTTTAAAAGAACGAGACCAAATTCTGCCCTCAGGTAAATCTCTGGTTCTTTTCCCTGTGTTCACAAGATGACATGCTGGGAAGCTTGTCTTGGGCTTCATTTTCTGGATCAGAGTGAAAACAGACATTTTTGTTCATTTGTACTAGAAGAATTAACATATGGCTGTGCTGTAAATACCATTTTTGTCATTTGAACAAATGCTGGGCTGGGATGCTGGGCATTTCTTTTCCATGTTGGGCTTTGTCACAGCTCTTCCAGTCACTCTTGCCCAAGCCAAAACTACAATCTCCAGAGGCTGATAACCTTTCCCCTTTCTTTCTCTCTCTCCTTGCAGCTTCATTTACAGTTATGTGTTACAATGTGTTGTGTGATAAATACGCCACCCGGCAGCTCTATGGCTACTGCCCATCTTGGGCACTCAATTGGGAGTACAGGAAAAAGGGAATAATGGAAGAAATCGTCAACTGTGATGCAGATATCATTAGTCTTCAGGTAATTCAAAATAACTGCATTGTCCATCAGAAACAGAAAACATGAACCTCCACCTTTAGGATTCAGTGGTCCCTTAGGAACACCACAGTCACCTGTTCGATAGCAAATTCCAGGTCTTCCCAATACAAGCTGTGTATCCCTATTCCAATGTTAAAAATGTCAGGTGTGGTCTACTGCTATTCAAAACACACCTGTCACCTTGCCTTTGGGAGGGATTCCAGGAAATCTAGGAATGCACATCAGTTCCCAGCAGGCCATCAGTCTAGGAAGTGACATGAATTGGGCAGACAGCAGCTTTTCTGACTGCAAGCCAGGACAGGCACAAGGAAGGGTTTCCTTCACTTCTTTATAGCCTGAGGTGTTTGTGTTCAATTCCAGGAAGTGGAAACGGAGCAATACTTCACCCTTTTCCTGCCAGCCTTGAAAGAACGGGGATACGATGGATTCTTTTCTCCAAAGTCACGTGCCAAAATCATGTCCGAGCAGGAGAAGAAGCATGTGGACGGCTGCGCGATATTCTTCAAAACGGAAAAGTAAGGGGCAGCAGCAGCTTTTAAAAATGACACTAAAACCTCAGAACAGCTTCCAGTAATCAGGGTGGAAGTTTCCCAAAGCCTGAGCTGCCTCTCAGAGTTTTCACTGCTTCCAGAAACGAAAATGCAGCTCTCGGGTTGTGTCTATAACCAGCTCGTGGTTCGGAAGAGAGTGAGCCTGTGGGAGCAGCCAGGGATGGTTTTCAGATGGGGACACTGCCACGGGGGCTGTGGGTCAAAACTGCTCACTGTGATTGTCTCCCTGTTGCCCCAGGTTCACGCTGGTGCAGAAGCACACGGTGGAGTTCAACCAGGTGGCCATGGCCAACTCAGAGGGCTCGGAAGCCATGTTGAATAGAGTGATGACCAAGGACAACATCGGCGTCGCCGTGGTGCTGGAGGTGCACAAGGAATTATTTGGAGCAAGTGAGTAAGACTGTGGCGTGCTAATGATACTCAGCTCCACAGAAAGGCATGAGTTATTCCTAGGTAATCCATGCTGTTCCTGCTGGTGGTATAGCCAAATCCAGCCCATCGGTGGCTGACAGGCACAGATGACATGATTTACTGGTCTGGTTGTGCTCACAGTAATATGCCCAGCATTTGCATTGCTCCTTTCAAGCTTTTATCCCTGCTTACTTTGTTACATTCTGCTTGAGCAGCTCAGCTTTCCCAAGGTTTACATGCATTTGCTCTTACCAGTAGTTGTCAATAATGTCCAACTTCTATTTTCAACTCTCTTTTCCTCCCCTTGATTGACTCCTTCCACCCTCCCCCAGTGATTAGATGTCAGTGCTAATGCACTGATGTGGAAGGAGGAGATTATCAGGTATCTTTTCCTGCCTCTTGATTGACTGTCACATTTTCATTAAGTTTGATCAGACACAGCAGACAATTCCAACATAGCTAAAACTGCCACCCTGCTCTGTCTGCATGGCTGGGGTTTTGATGGCTTCAGAGGAAGAGAAATTCCAGGGCTAGAAGGAGCTTCCTGGGCCATTCTGCAGGCATTTCAACAGGTTTAAGCAATGAAAACACACCCATCTGCTGGTGTGCCTGACTCTGAGCCCTGACGAGCTACACCCTGAGCATGAACAAGCGGGAACCCGCTGCATTCACAGAACCTTTCAGTGCTAAAATTGTTTGCCCAGGTATGAAATCGCTTCACATGGACAAACAGCTGCTCATTGTGGCCAATGCCCACATGCACTGGGACCCCGAATACTCAGACGTGAAACTCATCCAGACCATGATGTTCGTCTCAGAGCTGAAAAACATCCTGGAGAAAGCCTCAAGCAGGCCCAGTAGCCCAACAGCAGATCCCAACTCTATCCCTCTGGTGCTGTGTGCGGATCTCAACTCACTGCCTGATTCAGGTAAGACTTTTTTTGGCCTGATTTTTAACTTACCTCCTTAGAACATTCAAGTCCACTTTTTCCTCTGAAGGCAATGGAGTTGTTTTGCACTCCCCTGGGAAGGTATGGATGAAAGCTTTCCTAGGAACAGCTGTCTTTGGACATCTAGTTGAAGAGACTGCGAGTCCTCCGGTTGAATTGCCTGCTTTTTGTTCTCAGCTGGACACTCCAGGAGAGCTGGTTACACCTACAAAAGTGTAGAAAAGCCGAGTTAGATCTTAAATAAATCATTAAATAAAGAAGTAGGAAAGATGTGAGCTCCTGATGAAGACTTTGTAAGGCGAGGGGTTTGCTTTGCTAACTCTGATCTCATGGTGTGTCTTTGTGGCATTCTGGTTTTTACCATTCCCAGGCCAAGGTTGTCTTTCAAAGCAACTCCCTAAACCCTTCCCTGTGCCAACAGGTGTTGTGGAATACCTGAGCAATGGCATAGTAGCCGACAACCACAAGGACTTCAAAGAGCTGCGCTACAACGAGTGTCTCATGAACTTCAGCGGCAACGGGAAGAACGGAGCCTCGGAGGGCAGGATCACGCACGGCTTCCAGCTCAAGAGCGCCTACGAGAACAACCTGATGCCTTACACCAATTACACGTTTGACTTCAAAGTAAGCACCGATGTCTGGGAGACAGCAGGCACTGCTGTGTTAATGCCCTGGCCTTGGGATGGATGTAGGGTGTGCCCTACCCCGACCCCGGTGCAGTGGCCCTGCCCTCACGGCGCTGTCTCTCTCTCTCCGCAGGGTGTGATTGACTACATTTTCTACTCCAACACCCACATGAACGTGCTGGGAGTCCTGGGGCCTTTGGACCCTCAGTGGCTGGTGGACAACAACATCACGGGGTGCCCGCACCCGCACATCCCCTCCGACCACTTCTCGCTGCTGACGCAGCTGGAGCTGCAGCCGCCGCTGCTGCCACTGGTGAACGGGGTGCACCTGCCCTCGCGCAGGTAGTGCAGCCCCGGCGGGCCCACGCCTGTGCTCACGGACCTGTACACTTGTAAATCCCAGTATATAGGAGTGAAGTATGGCCAACCTTCAGCTGCTTCTTCGAGCTCCTTTCCTTATGTGTTTGATATGAGATTTTGCACATTTTGGTGCATATTGGTATCATTTGGCACTAGGGCTGGAACCAAAGTATTATTCCCCTTTCCAGGTTTTTAATTTAATTTTTGTTTTGTTTTTTTTTAATTTTAAACTGGCTTTTTCTTTTCAGTAGGAAGCTGCACTTCTAAATGGACAAAAGAGATTTAAAAACTTGCATTTCACATATTTCAAGGTAATGCTTTTTTCCAGAACATGGCAAATTGAGCCAACCTTTTAGGAGAAAGAAAAACAAAACTAGAGATGCTTGTTTTGTAGGAAAAGTATTAGAAATACTGTTTGTTTGAACCCAAAATGGAGACTGAACTCTGCATCCAATATAAATTTTGCACATTAGCAAAGCACTTAATACCTGACTATAAATGATTGGCAGCATGGCCCTGCCCCTCATCTCAATACTATCAGAAAACCAAAGATAGCCAAATATCTGTGATCAAATTTCAGCTCTAAATCCTCCTGATTCCAATTTCTTTGGGAGTGTTGTCAGTCAGGGCTAAAGTAAAAAGCTGCTGGTTCCTTCCCAAATGTTAATGCTCTTTGGATATGTTGGAAATCCTTGTTTTCTTTCCTTTTAATGCTCTGGGTGGCCAGTTCAAAACTTTGTGCCTCAAGAGGCATTAAACACGATGCAATTTTCTGAAAAAAAACCTGTTTGGCTGCTTAATGTTTAAAAAAAAAAAAGGCACAGTGATAGGAAAAGGTTGTGTCTGTGTTTTTAAGTTTTTCTTTATTCTGCTTTTTTGCTGCTATAAGATTTTCTTGAATTTCTATTTGAAACTTTTCATGCACTTTACTGTTTCTAGTCTCCAAATGTGATATTTTTAATAAATGAAAAACATTTTCCATGATGTGAATGAAATTTTTAAGCAGATTGATAAGCCTATATTTATGTCTCATTCCTATACTTCAAAAAAAGTCCAATTTGAATTGTGAAATTATTTTTAAATACTAAAGAGCCATCTTCTGTCTTGCAAAACTGCCAAGTCAGGCTGTTCCTCTTTAATTAAACATTTCCTTTGTCATTTTATACATAGGAAATTTTCCATAGAGGGGATTAAAAAAAAAAATCAATTGGACTTAGAGGAGAAACTATTCCCTGACTCTGACTGGGGGCCAGGGAGGGGGTGGAGTGGGCGAGAATGCAAAAATGGGTTCAGCAAAGTGACAACTCCCTTGGAAAAGAAGTGCCTAAAAATGGGGGCGTCATCTGTGGTCTGGGATCAATTGGAAGCAATGGGAGCTGGGGGAAATTCCTGTGCAGCACTTGCTTTGTGCAAAACCAGAAAGAAACAGGAAAAAAAAAAAGGGGGAAAAAAAAAAGCCCTTTCCAGAGACGGATTTTCCTGTGGGTGCAGGTATCTCTCTCTGTTTGAATATACCTCAGCGTTCCCCACCTGGCCATGGCACATGGATTGGAGAGCACTGGAAAGTAGAATAGCATGAAAAACTTAATTTTGTGGACATTACCTTTCTGTATTCAGCTGCTGTATGTTTTTTGGGGAGGGGGGTGCTCCAACCTGCTCCTCCTGTTCCTCCATGCACGGTGATCCCAACGTGAGCAGTGTTTCCTAACCATACTTCACTCCCAGTATTTTTTGAGCTGTTTGTATAAAATGGAATTTCCAATTCACCCGTGATTGTCTATAAACTGCAGAGGAGCCCATTTAGTAATAAAAGTAAAAACCCAGCACCAATGTTTTGTAATATGGGGGTGGGAGAGGATGGGGACAGAAAAACCCAAACCCTGGCAAACGCTGTAAGCTGCTCCAGCTGGATTTTCCTTTGGTTTCTAGCGATGGAAGTGTTCCGTTGCAGGAAGGTGTTCCATTGGATTTTCTCTGCTGCGCTTCCCAACGCTCGTCATGCCGTGTGCTTTTTAACACAAAAATGTTATTTTAACAGACATTGCACAAAAAAACAGAGTCCTGTTGATGTTTCAGTTGATGCACATGTTTACCTGCCTCTCCTGTGCGGTTCCCTCCTGTTCTCTTCCCTTCCCAGCAGGAGCAGTGAGGGGATGGTGCTTTTTTCCTGGCCTCCATTCCCAGCATTTTGCAGGCTATACCTGGGAAAAAGGCTCCAAACCCTTTGCTGCTCCTCACTGCCTCTGCTTTCCAAAACAGTGCCTGGTGTCCACTCCCAAGTGACAGCACTGCCTAAAGCCAGCAGAGAAAACAAAATCCAACACCCTTCTACAAGCAACTTTTTAAAACTCAATCTGGTGAATCTGTCTGATACGGGGTTTTGTGTGTGTGTATATATATATACATATATATATATATATATATATAAAAGAGAATTTTGTACAATGTAGCTGAATATTTTTGCTTCCTTCTTTCACTGTAAGGAGCCTGAACCTTACACAAGTTTGGTCACGCACACCCCCTCCCTCTCACCCTTTGGTGTTCCAAGGTGACACAGATCCCAGGAGAATCTGGTGGGAACCACTCACATCTTAATCCTCTCTGCCAAGCATCAGCCAAAAACTCACTTTAAATTAGAAACAATTTTAGGTGGAGATTATAAGCCTCTAGATCCAGGTAGGGCACAACCCCTCCCTGTGGGAATGGTGAAGGTGAGAGTGATCCCAGTGCCGGGGCTCATCCATCCTCTGGAGGCTCCCATGCAATCTCACAGTGGTTACTTTGAGAGTTCAGGGTTTTTTAAGACAGATTTCTTTCTTGTGTGCTGCCTTTGCAGCTGGGAGGTCCCATCCCTGAAAAGATGGAAGTGCACGTGGAGCGGGGCAGCTGCAGTGTCACTCCCGGGCATGCTTACACTACAGTTTTAGGGGGATTTACGCCCTGGTCCATGGGAATAACTGCTTTGCTTTAAATTTGAGACCGTGCTGGGCTCTGGGATGAGGAAATGCTGCTTGTCCTGGAGCTTCAGACAGCTGGGGAAAGGGAGGTCATCAAACCCCTGAACTGCTACATTTTTCTTCCCTTTAACAAATTTTTTTTTTTTAATTTAATCACTGTGGAGATGGGATATTGCTCACCCACGGTGGATAGGGCTAAACATCCACTGTTTTCTCCCCACCTGTGTACTTCCATGTCCTCCTGGAGTCAACACACACCCCTTTTGCAACCATTCTTGTCCCTGCTGTCTTTCCTGAGGAGCACAGGGCAGGAAGGAGGGGAATACAGACACTGAGTGCATGTTTTCCAGCTTGTCACTGCCCAGGGACACATTTCTGGCATCCAGAGGGGGTGGGTGGGCGGCTGACATAAATTTCGTTCCTACAGACCTTAAACACCTCCTACCAGAATGGCCAAGCCAGATTGTAAACAACGATAATCCTGCACAGGGTCACAAGTGACACCTGTGTCACCTGAGTCCATGTGGCCAAGGCACATTCCTGTGCCAGGCCAGGGTCCCCATCCCAGGAAAATGGGACTCCACAGAAAGCCTCAGCCCATCACTGGGAAATTTCCCACTTATGTGTTTCCACAGCCAGGAGCCAGCATCAGACCCTACTCAACTCCTGCAATTCCCTGCTCCTGCCAGGAGCTGTCAGAAAAAGGCACCAAATCCCGGAGCAGAGGAACGGCGGCGCGCTAGAAAGCATCCTTGGCAAAGCAGCCAAAGGCTTCACAGTGCCACAGTCTGGCCTAACTCCCCACCCCAAAAATCCCACTTTTTACACAAATCCGGGCAGAAAGAGCTGCCACAGCCGAGGGGGGGGAGCACATTCATCCTTTTATTGGTGGCAGCCGGGATGGGCTGCAGTTGCGTGCGGGAACAGCGCAGGCACCCGAAATGAAACGGAGGGAGAACAGCGGGTCCCTGAGGGGAAAGCCTTTGCTGGGGGAAGCAGGGAAAGGCTCCTGCCCCTGCCAAAATCCGGGCAGCAGAGGAAGCGCCAGCATTGTGCCACTAAACCCAGCGTGTCTCAGGGCAGGGGGCTTGTGTCATTGCTGTCCCACGAGGAATTCATAAGCGTGGATTCCCTGGATCTAGACAGTGGGAGGGATGGGATGGGGGGTCTCCGAGGGGTCCGGCAGCACGGTGCTTCCCGCCGCGGCCGCGGCAACACTTTTTTGGGGCCATTCCTGCGGATTTTGTGGGAGGAAAGAAAGGAAAATGGGGGGGTCAGGGGGAAGGGATGGTCCTGCCAAGTCATTGGAGATGCTCAGTGTTTTCCAGAGGCTGATCATCACATACCTCTGCGTCAGCTTGTGGATGAGCAGCTGGATCCAGGGCGCCTCGGGGGTCACGCACACCCGCCTGTTCTTCTTCAGGGTGAGGCTGCAAGGCCACAAGACCCCTCAGCCCCATGCACACCCCCTCCCCAAAGCTTTTCTGACCCACAGAGAAAACCCCTCTGCTCCCTCGGCACAGATATGAACCCTGGGCAGCAGAGACATGGAATTTTGGGGGCTTTACCTTAGCACCACAAGCCATGCTAGGAGGAATCCCCTTTAAATTGGGAAGCAAGAGTCACCCCAACATTTGTGGGTTTCCCCCCGGTGTACTTTTGCACCAGTGCACAAACAAGCAACCTGCAGGAATTGGTTTCCAGGCTTTCCACTTACATGACCTCCTTCCTCCTGCAGTGGATACCCGGCGGGGTCACGTCGATGGTGAGGATCAGCCCCAGGTTGATGACGTGGGCGGTGGATTTGATACACTTGCACCTCATGTTGGTCAGCAGGCTCTCCAGCGACAGACCTGTGCTCCAGGGCAGTCCACAGCAGGTCTCGGCCCCCCGTGGGGGAGGCAGATGGGGACACCACCCTCCCCACTATCCCATCCCCTCCCCGACACCCACGGGCTGCTGTTAATGGGGTTTGTAGTGAGGCTAATCCCTCCCGGCACAGCCTCAAAGCTTTTTTTTCCTGTATATGGAGGGGCTTTAGCTGCAAGGTTGGAAAACTGAACCAATATTTTATAAATTAAACCTGTTGCCCGCCCACCCACCAAGCACTTGAATTTTAAAAGGGTCTGGAAGAGAAGCAGCTTAAACTCACGAGGCAAAACCCCCCCTCTCCACCTCCAGTATCCCACTCCAGCTTAGCCACAGGATTTAAAGGACAAACTCAAGCTCAAAGATAGGCAAGAAACAAATCTGAAAGCTTAGCAGAGCCCACGCTCAGCCCCATGTGGGACATCCAATGCCACTGTCCAGGCACTCGGAGGGGGACATGGATGCACACCAGAAGCCACTCACCGTCCCCTGGCACCAAGCTGCTCAGGAGCAGGAGCAGGGCCAGGGCCAGCGCGGTCAGCAGCAGCCGCATCCTCACTGCCCACCCTGAGCCACACCTCTGGCTGTTTTATAGCCAGCCCCTCACCCGGGGGATTTTGCAGGCTGGGAAGCGCCCAAGAGGGAGGAAAAAGGGGCTGCCTCAACTTCCCTGCTGTCTCTTCCCCTCGCTGCACGTGGCCTGTGCTGCCCCCCCGCCAAAAAAGGCAGAAACTGCTGTGGCCGCCTCCTCAAACCTCCCCTGCTTTTGGCCAAAGGCTGGTGCCCCCCATGCCTCCCACCCCGAGCATCCCAAGCCCCCAGCATGCCACAGGAAGGGATGCAAGGGACAGTGACACAGGGCTGTCGCCTTTATTGGGCCTGCCGGGTCGCGCCCAAAAGGAAACCCAGCGCATGGCTATGGGATGGGAGAGGCTGGAAGCAGAGACAGGCATTTTTAAGGGTTTAAAGGCATAAAAAGGGGCTCAGGCAGCAGCATGTTCCCTCTGGACTGAGGTAAGGCAACAGCAGGATGGGGAAGGGGGACATCTGGCCATGCCTCCGGTGGCAGCTTCCTCAGCGGGGAGCCTTTCTCTTCCTCCTGCCAAAAGCAGAAGGGGGAGGAACGTGTGAAGACAGGTTCCCACAGGATGCCCCTGGTCCTGCTGGGAGCCCCTGGTGCCCGTGGGGAAGGGGGAGCTTACAGGTGAGGGAGGTCCTGCAAGAGTTTCTTCACCCAAGGGGTGTCAGGATCCACGCAGACCCTCTTCAGGCTCTTTAGCTTAATCCTAGAAAACACCCAGCCTTTCAGCAACATCACTTCCCCTCCTGCAGACAGCTGAGCCTCCCACTCTTCTCACAAAGAAAATGAGCACGAAACTGAAGTAGTTCAGGCGAGATGGGGGAGCAGAGGGCTCATACCCCCGGGAGCCACTTACACCACCTCGCGGCGCCGGCAGCTGCTCCCCACTGGCCAGACCTCGATGCTGCTGTATTTCTCCGGGGGGATGAAGGCTCGGGTGCTCTTGAAGCAGCGGCAGCTCAGGTTGCCATTGGCTTCCAGGATTGCTGGAGGGGCACACGGCCATGGCTCACTCATCACCCCAAAACCTGCTGCCAACCCCAAAACCCTCTCTGGCCAACGCATCTCTTGCCACATCCCACCAGGATCACCCACTTTAAACCCTGAAAGCCTCACAGCCCCCAGCATCCCCCAAGCCCACCCGAGGGGAGCCTCACCTGTGTCCCCAGGGTGGTGGGCCGCCAGCAGCACCCCCAGCAGGAAGACTGTGCGCGCAGCCATGCCGGCCCCAGCCCCGGCCCCAGCAGCATCCCTCTATTTGAGCCGGGAAATAGGAGAAGTGAGGCGGCACGGGCGGCCCCGGGGTCGCGGTGGTTTTGCCCGACTCTGCTCCCTGCTGAGTTTGCAACGCTGCCGATAAAATGTTGCTTGAGACTTGGCCGGGGGCCCGGCTTCCCGAAAGCAGCTCTGCTTTCCCCTTCCTTTCTTTGTCGTTTCCTCCAACTTTGTTCTCAGTGCACACAGCGCCATGAGCCCAGAGGTTTTCTGGGGTGCTTTTCTGTCCTGCATGATCAGGTATTACTCATTTCTCCTACAACCACGTTGTTCCTCTGCAAGGCACAGCCCAGCAGAGCTATGCTGACATTTGCTTTTGATTTTTTTACCCCAAAACACTGCCAAGTGACATCATGCCCATTCCCGATATATTTCCTAGCTTTTAAAGCCTTACAGCCACCTGTAAATCCCAGCTCCATCACTTGGATGTGGGGCACTTTGGCTGGGTAGTCCCATCTCCCTATCAGCAATGTCATGCACTCAAACCACCACCAAGGGAGATAACAGGTTATGATGGGAAGGACCCCTGACAAGGGGGAATGGCTTCACACTGCCAGAGGGCAGGGTTAGATAGGATACTGGGAGGAAATTCTTCCCTGTTAGAGTGATGAGGCCCTGGCACAGGGTGCCCAGAGAAGCTGTGGCTGCCCCATCCCTGGAAGTGTCCAAGGCCAGCTTGGACGGAGCTTGAAACAACCTGGGACAGTGGAAGGTGTCCCTGCCCATGGTAGGGGGTGGGACTGGATGGGCTTTGAGGTCGCTTCTAATCCAAGTTGTCCTATGATTCCATGTCATACATTGCTTCAAAGCTAGGAGATCCAGGGAAAACACAACAGAAGAAAAAATCCTGAATTTTATTGGACTTGAGCTTCCAGGACAGAATACGCCACACAACCCCCAGACACACACCCTGTTCACATGGAAAGAGTCACAAAGTCATTCCTAAAGAAGCAGGAGCAGCCCCTGACAGGGAACAGCTTCACAATCCACAGGCAACCGAATAAATGAAAGATTCATATTCATGCTGATCCAGGGACCAAGAGCAGGGGAAAACACCCCCACGAACCCGCCGTGGGGCTGGGGCCAGCAGTGAGCCACCCTCCCCACAGCCACTGCCACCAGAGCCAGACGTGGGGCTTTCGGGAAGGGGAGGAAGCGAGGGCAAAGTGAGGAGCAGCCAGGTCTGCACACCTGGGCATCATCCACCAGCCTGCCTCGGGGCTCTGGGCAGCAACTTCCTTAGCAGGAAACTTATTTTTTCTTCCTGCGAAAAGCAGAAGGAGGAGAAACGTGTGAACGCAAAGAAAAGCGAGTCCGGGAGAGGAAGCTCCTGCCCCAGCCAAGGGAAGTCGCTGCTGTTTCCCGGGGCGGGCATCGCTCCCCGGGATGGCCACAAACCCAGCACAGGCATAACCAAGGAGGGCAGCTTTCCCAGCCCAGCATCAACACACTAATGCACCTGCCACAAGCAAACCCTGCTCCTGCCACTGCTCCCCTCATGCTTTTTCCCCCAAAATGTTTTGGAAGCACAGCACTGTGCGTAAGCCAGGGAGAGCATGACCCACAGATGCGTAGTGTTGCACTGAACACTGCTTTGAACAGCAAAGAGTTGCCCCTCATCGCTTTGGCAGTGGGTCCTTTGGACAGCAGCAGCCCCTCCAAGTGCTTCTACGCCCATGAGAGCTTCCCAGAACCACAGATGTGCTGGGATGCTGTCCATGGCCACCTGAGCCAAACAGGTTTCCATCGAACAACTTACGTGCTGGCAATGCGTTTCAGCAGCTTCTTTACCCAAGGGGCTTCGGGATTGACACACACCTTCCCTGAGGTTCTTAATTTAATTCTGAAACACAAGGAGAGTTCCTGAGCATTCCTGTCCCCCCCAAAAGCAGGGCTTCAAGCAGCCAGAGATAATGGGGAAGACTCAGTTTTCTCTCACAGGACCAGAGATGGCAGAAATCTGCCAGAGACAGGGGAAGCCACAGCATGTGCAGGAACAAGCAAGATGCAACACATTTCCACATGGAGCAGAGACTTGAAGCCCAGAACATTGTTCACAGACAATTTTTTCTGGAGCGTTACAAATGTACCAACAGCGAGCAGCTACAAAAATCTGGGAAAATCCGTTATGGCTCATGCTGCCTCAGTGTCTGAGGAAGTGTCTCCTCCAAGCTGCAAACACCCCCTGCTCCAGCATGAGCAAAGCCCGCTTTCCCCTGCAGGAAAGATTCCTTTAAGCCCCGGGGACCTGTGTTTCTGCACCTGATGTTTTTCAGCAAGTGAGCTGGTGGCATTTTTGCAGAGGTTTAGTTTCCAGCAAGGCAGCGGAGAAGCGGGATGGTGGCAGCAGCAGAGCGCACGGCACTTACATGATCTCCGTGCGCCTGCAGCTGCTGCCCACAGGCCTTATCTCAATGCTCTCATATTTCTTGGGACTGATGTATTCCGAGGTGGTCTTGGCACACCGACAGCTCAGGTTCCCGTTCACCGCCAGGATGGCTGAGAGAGAGAGAAGGTGGCAACTCAGAGGCACAGACAGCGTCATTAGGGATGCAGCTGCTCCGGGAGCCAAAGGAAGTGTCCCTTCCCCTGTTTTCACTTGGCAGCATTGCAGGGACCACAGTGAGAAGCTGTCACCTGTGCCTCTACCTCGGTTCCCTGCTCCCACACAGCTCCCGAAAGCTGAACTAGACCCTTAGCTTTTTCCCTGGCTACAAGGTATGCCCTTGGCCAAACAGGCAGGAGGATCCCAAGCTCCCCCAGTCCCTCTGGGCGCAGGACGTGGGCGATGCCAGCAAAGCCACCCAGAGCTCACCTGCGTGGGCAGAGTGGGACATCACCAGCAGCAGCAGCAGCAGCCATGGGAGCAGGGGGGCCCCTGTCCCCACCCCAGCCGGCACTCCCATCCTCAGGGAAGGCTCAGTCCCGGAGATGCTCTGTGAAACCAGGCACACAAACACCCCTATTTATTGGGGAGGGTCACGCTCTGACACAGGCACCAAATTCACACCTCAACAGTCACACCCGGCCAGCGGAGCACGGAGAGAGGTGATGTCATTTCTCAGATGCTCCCCACAGCCAGCCCAGAAGCTCAATGGTCAATATTTTTAATTAAAACCAGCCATAGGGACGGAGTGCAACGTTTGGATTTCCTACACAACCGCCCCCACACCTTGTTTCTGTTGGGTTTGTACCCACATCACCCTTCATTCCCTTGAGCATTTACCCCTCAGCCACAAAAAAAACCCCCAGAATAAAAGCGGAGTGCAAGCCCCTGACTAAGCAGGGGGGTTTTTAGAGTACTCAGACATTTACATATTTCTTTCTTGGGGCTGTATTTTCCCCACGCTATTTTTGCTGCCTCTCTCATCAGCGAAAACGCCTCTTGCTGTACCATGAAAAAACAATCATGATCTCTCTGCTCTGTGTTCCCACTCAGATCTTACAAATTCCACACTTGGCCGGGCAAGTAACACACCCAGGATGGCCAGAGGAGCAGCCTGTGCCCTCGGGTGTTGGTGGGACTGGGGTTTTGCCCTGAATAAAGTTGGCAAAGCCACCAGTCGGGAAACAAAAGGGGAAGGGGACATGTGGTGAGGCGAGGAGGAAGGAAGAGGGCACAAGAAAAGAGATGTGGTTGTGTGATAATGTTGTAATTTGGAGCTTTCAAATCACATCAGCATTTTATATAGCAACAAAATGGTAAAATTAAAAAAAAAGTCTTCCACTCAAACTCAAGCTACGCATCTCTCTTTGAAAACCTCCTTTTTTCCCCTCTCAGATAGGTCCAAAAGTCTTGTGAAAGTGCTTGCCCAAGAGATGATTGAGGTGTTTAACCCCCTGTACACCAGGGTCACAGAGAGGCCAGGGACAATTTCCATGAGCTATTCCCAAAGTCCTACAGAAAGAATGAGTGTCTTGCTGTCATGGCAGTGAAGGAGGAGATGGCCTTAAAACTGGGGTTTTTTCAATCCTTTCAGAGTTTTCAATTTCCTCGCAGAGAGTTATTAGAAGGCACCCAACCAAGGACTGGTTTTGCTGGGATGTGGAAAAAATGGTGGGAAGGGCAGCAATTTATCAGGAGAGATGACTGGTCACCTATTCAAACTGCTATGGAGGCATAAAAGACATCTGAAAGTCTTTCTGAAGTTCCTGACTTCAAAACGATCCTGCTTTTTAGAGCTGGGAAAAAAAAAGAGGAGTGAAAGCAACTTTCCCCAGACCTGCACAGTGGCAAAGATGGAGCTGGAGCATTCAGCTGCTGCTCTTCGAGGACTGGAGGAATCCAATAGCATTGGTGGCAGTGCTTAATGAAATTGGTACAAGAAGAAAATGATCCCTGGACACATGCAATGGACAGACCAAAACGAGTCAGATCATGGCCCTGATTTGTGGCCACAGGGTAGGTGTCCACCTCCTGCCTAGCCTGGAAAGAAGTGGGAGCTACACAAGCATCAGCTGGATGGATTTCGAGAGGGTCTGTGAACAGGCTCAGCAGCAGCCATGGCGTTTGGATGGATGAGTAACATGCAATTGATGAACACTGTGGTGTTTTCTCAGAAGGAAAAGCCGCAGACATGGCAGTGGCCAATATTTCTGCACAACGAGTGGCAATTTTGCAAAGGGAGAAGCAGGGTGAGGATGTGACCCGTGACTATATTTAAGCTGACTGCTTCCTGGATGCCAGGAATTCAGAAGAGTGGCCTTCATGTAGTGATGTGTGGCCTCATCCAGGCCAACATCAACTGAAACACATACAGAGTACCCTCAAGCTTCTCTATTTTCTGCAGCAGCTGCCCCTGTGCAAGCAAGACTTTCATTCTAGTCATTTTCATCTAATTTTTATTTGATTTTTCTGAATTTTTTTATACCTGCTGAATCCTTCCCATGGTACCTAAATCAGAGACCTCCAAAAAAAGTGGTGCAAATAGCACCTAGAGGCCACATGGAAAATCTTTTCCATGTTTGCCAGGACAGGCAGAAACCTAACCCTGATGTCAATGCTATGGGAGATGCCAGCTCTCTGGCTCTTCAGAGAGGATTCACAAGAGGCTGCATCAGAGGCATCTGCAGCAAACAAACCCCTCAGCCACGCTGAAACCATTAACTCTCCTTGCGTTGAGAGAACGTGATTTTTCAGCTCACCCGTCCTTTCCCCACAATGCACTCAGGGCTCCTTGCAGGAGAGAAAAAAGTAAAACCTGTGGGGTTTTGTTTTTTTTAATTATCCCCCAAAAACCCCAACTGCACTAAATCTTCACCACTGTGGTTTGTGGTGCATCACCTGCCTCAAAGATAAAGATGCCTCCTGCTGAAACATGAGAAACCTGAAACCCACACATATTTCAGCATCAACATGAAAGCACCAGAATTAGCCAAAGCCTAACGAGATCAGTCCAAAATTAGGTTGGGTGAACAACACATCGAGCTCACTGTTACTTGCTGTCTTCAAGTGAAGATGCATGACTTGCTGGTGATGCAAGGGGACAAAATTGTGGTTTTGGCTCATTTTTGGAGACAGCAGAGTGGTGTGATGACACGCCTGCAAGCAGGTGAGAAAACTGCTCTGGCATCTTTAAAAGTATTTGGTGTGCTGAGAGCTAAAGAAGGGAATATGGTAAGAGGGAGCTTTGAAAAAGATCGAATAAGGAAGATGGAGAAAGGCTGGGAGCAAGAACAAGAGAAACTAAAGAAAACTTTTAAGAAACGTAAATCCAACATTGCTGCCTCCCCAGTCCATCCTGAGCCGTAGGACCTCTGTGAAGCAGCTTTCTGCTGAAGGGACAGCAATAGCAGGCATTATCGCCGCCCAGCCCCAGAGCAGGGACACTTTCTGGGACATCCCGGCCACCCCAGAGATGCAAATGGCATCAAGCAAGCGCAGGAGAAAACCCCCGGACTCATGTGCCAGCTTGCCCTTGCTGCTAGAAAAGCACCGTGGAGAACACCCCGGCACCCCCTCGCTGCTCCTGAGCTCTCAATCCATTTCCCATCTGAGTCACTCCGAAACAAACCCAATGCCAAGCAGAGAACGGTGTTATTTTATTCCTCAGCAGCACCTCTGCCTGGCACGGAGGACATGCAGCAGGAATGGGAGCCAAGGGCTTTCCCAGAAAGTGTCACTGGGGCCGTGGGCCCAGCTCCCTCCCCACACATTTGCATGTGGGCGCAGGAACCGGTCTAGACGCCGCAGGTGCCGCCGAGCCAGCGGGCGCCGTTGGCCATTTGCATCGGGGCCTCGGGTGACAGTGACAGCTCAACCCCGGCCATGGAGCAAGGGGATGAGGAGGGGAACCATCATCCTGTGACAGGAGGGAGCCAAGGAACAGCAGCTGGGGCACTATCAGAGAGCTGTGCCTGTCCACTCAGCCTTGCTGCCCCCGTTTTAACCTGATGTCCTACACATCCCCGCCGGCTGGGAGGAAGGTGTCTGGCTTTGAGCACTTCCTTCTGGGGCTAGTGAAGAAGCACTCCAGATCTATTCACAAAACCAAAACACGCTCCTGGAAGCTCCTCCAGCTACATCCAGCCCCTGCTTCACGAGCTGGGAAGCTTCCACTGAACCCAAAGGCTGAGATTGCTGGAGCTGAGCTATTCGTATCTGGGCAGCACATTCAGGCAAATACTTGGCAATAGTCCTGGCACCAACCTCTCCAGGAGTGTTATGGCAAAGTCACCTACCCTTCCCCTTGAAGAGTGACATCTTGATAAATGCAGCTACAAGTTTGGTTCCAGTCTGGTTAAACATTTTATAGTTGTCCAATTATTCGTGGTTTCCATTTTAGCTGAGCCCGTAATTAAGTTGTCTCCAAATTACTTGCAGAATAACCCATAACTAGTACTTCTGGTGGAGCTTAACATGGCCTTGACCCATTTTCTGCTGGTGAAGTCAGAAGACAGTAGGTCATCCATGGCAAAACAGTGTCTCTCCTCAACCACAGCAAGTGTACACACACACACCTGAGTATCACACACCAGGAATGGACCCAAACTCAACCGTCACTCTTGGGCTTACACCCACAATTGTTATTTTCGTTATTGTCCACTTAAAGTTCTCAGTCCCCTCCTCTTCTTGCAAAGTGCCTCCTCACTTTTTTCCCCTGGGGAAGATGCTTTCCCCACATTTCACCCAGAAGCCACCATAGAGTTTTTTACATTGAAAAAAAAAAACCCAAGGCAAGAGCAACTGTTCTCCAGCAGCAACTAGAAGTGCACATGCTAAGGAGGGGAAACCCAGGCCTTCACTGGCAAGGAAGCTGCAATTACCAATGAAATGAGCAGCTCTCCCCTTGGAAAGCCCCTTGTCAACTTTTCTCTTGGAACCAGCACCCCTGACTCAGCACTCTGGACATCAGAGCCTCACACCCAGAGATGCTCCCAGAAGAGACAGAGAAACTCCAGCCCAACTTCTGCAAAGGACGTAAATCTCAGCAGCTGAAAGAATCGATACTGAAAGGAGTTGTTTTGGGCTAAAATAATCCAGCATGGCTCAGATTTGGGGGTTGGAAGAAAGGTGGGTTGAGCACACAAGTGGTGCCCCAGGCTGGGAGGTCACCGAGCTCCGTCCTACCAGGTGGAAATGGGGAGGGAGATGAAAGGGCAGCACACAGGGAGAAAAGAAAGGCTCTGGGAGACACATGAAAGTGAAACCAAGAAGCACAAACCCATAAAAACCATGAAACCTGCTTTGATCTTTCCTCAGCTTTTATCTCGCCTGTCACGTACAACACACCCTAAACCCTAGTAAGGCCTAAAGACTCAAATCTGTCACAGGGCACAGCCTTGGGTTCGATCCAGAACATTCCTGAAGCTGTTTGGCTATCTCGCCTCCCTTCCATACCCCACACTCCCATGGGTGTTTGGGGCAGCCAGGAGTGAGCATTTCACCTGGCACTTCTGGCTGTGTGGAGTACAAGGAAGGCACCTGGAAAGGTGTTTCCCAACATAACCCAAGCACAACAAAATGAGGGACTTTCCTCTTGCCTCCAAGTTGGGGCTGGGGGAACGTGGGCAGCTGAAATGCTGGCATTGTGAAGGTACAAGGTTTAGACTTGCCACGGCAGGAGGAAGCTGTGTAAAAATAAATTTAAAACACACACACACACATATATATATATATATGTGAAAAAACACCACCTAGGTTCTCGTTTTGCAGTGCATGCAGGCTCAGAGCTGGGACCACTAGAGAGCAGCAGACACCATTGTCACGGATAGCAGGCAAGCAAGGAGAAACTGGATCTGCCCAAGCAGCACTCAGATCCCAGGCAGAGTATCGCAATCCAAGCTAACTGACTACAGAGAAAAGGAATTAACATCTTTATAGGTGTTACATGTGCCTGCTGTCATCACAGAGGGGCTTTTTTTCCCTGACAGGCAGCTTTCAGAAGTATTTCTGAACCACCAGAACTCAGACCTGGGGAAGCACAGAAAAGGCAAGAGCTGAAATGAAAAAAGGGCTTCCTCCTCTCCAAAAACACAGAGGTTGGTGCTCTTTGCTCAATTCCCAGGCAAGAGCAGTAGCAGAACTGGCTTGTCTTGATGTTCTGCAGCAAAGCAGAGTTTAGGGGAGGTTTTTGGGTGGGGAGACACATGGAGGCATCCTGGAAATCCAGAAATGCAGGTTAGACCCTGCAGCAATGTAAAGGGACCTTCGTTTGACAGAGGATGGAGGAAGATCGCAGCACGGATCACCCTCAGAGTTCAGGAGGACAGAGAGTTGCCTTCTTTCTCCTCCATGGCTGGGGACTGGATGAAATCTACATCATTCCCATTTTCCCAATGCCAGAGACATGTTGTCTATACACACCTAGAGTTTTGCCAGAGGCACGAAGATGCAAGCTGATGTGCCATGCCTTTCCAGCCTGTGTGCCCCAGCTCTATTCCCAGCTGGAAAGCTGGGAGGTTAAACAGTCCTAAGCTGAGACAGGAGCCTGAGACTGCTCAGCTGCACACCTTGGGAACAGCTGGAAGCTGTTAAGTGTCGCGCAAGTCTAGAAATGCAACGGCTGAGGCTTCCCACTGGGAGCAGCCAGACAACAGGAGCACAGGCTGCCTGCTTCCACCCTCAAGTGTGTGATCCCACCCTGTTCACTGTTAAATCCTGGGAAAGCACACAGCTGGGATCTCTTTATTGAATCCCAAAAAGGAGCGACGATGGGATCCAAGTTTAGCAGAGCTCAGGGCAAACCTCTTTCCTAATTCTCCTGGGTTTTGCATCCCACTGACATGCTTCCCCCAAGACACTGTTGGATGCTAATTTGCTAAAAGGTAACACGGGTGCCAGCCTGCAGCGTCAGACCTCCTGAGAGGAAAGATAAAGGACAGGGAGCCTGTGGAAAGGGGTAGTATTTTCCCCAGGGTTCATGCAAGCTGCCTCCCAGGAAGCCTCCAGCCCTGGAGACTGGCAGATACAACCAGCCTGTCTGACAGTTATGTCCAAGCCACCCTGAGCCTGGCTTTTCCTGTCTAGTATGACTAGTTATCATCCCAGCTGGAGGGGAGTGATACTGGGAAAGGCATCCCATGGGACTGGAGGGCATTTAGCTGCTCCCCAGAGAGTGTAGGGCTTTGCAGGGAGTGTGGATAAAATGCATTTCCACACCAAACATCTTCAAAAGCTGGGAATGTTAATACCTGGGAAACTACAGCCAATGCAAACCAATTTTTTAAGTCCAGCCCACTGCTTCAACACTCATCCAGCCTTCGGAAACAACTGCAACTGGCCCTCCCTGGCTGAATTCGTCACGCTAAAGGAAATGATGTTTATCTGTCCCAAACCCACATGCCTGGGACTGAGAGACAAACAGCAACACAAGAGTGTGATTCACAGCACATTTCCATCCTCCCCTGCCTCACCCCAAGTGTTTTCTGTGGTGTTGGGTCAGCCTGTGCAAGTGTTTAAAGGTCACGGTGTTAAATGCCACAGAGATATTTTTGCTACTCCAGCTGTACCAGCCCCAGGACTGTGCCTGCACTGCTCCAGGCAAGGAGAGGGAGGCTGCTGCATCCCGCCTCTGATGCCACCTGACACGTGATGATGTGCAGGAGGTCACACAGTCCCCACGCCGGCTCTCCCGCAGCTCCAAGGTGACACACCTGTGTTCCGAGGGGGCGAAGACGTGTTGCCCCTCACTGGCCCTGCATCACTGCCGTGCCAGGCTCCTCCTGACACGTCCTCTCAGCCCTGCCCGCCTCCCCTCCCGCCCCCTCTCCTTCAGAGCAGGGCAATCCAGGTGAAGGTGCGTATCCTATCACACCTCTGTGTCAGCTCCCGAGCCACCGCAGTCCCACCCCCTCACGGGTAACGCCACAGCTATTTGCCCTGCCCAGCTGATATGTCCTGGTGATATTTCCTCAGTTTCTGAGCTATTTTCTGAAGTGCTCAAGCTATCAGGGTGTTTGCATAAACAGCAGCACACTCACACCTTCTCTCCCCAGCCTCTCCTAAGGTTAGTCACCCTCCTGCCCAACCTCAAGCCCACGTTGCCACCACACCTACAGAAAAAACCTTCTTTTGAGGTGCACGTAACCAGAGTGAGTTCTTGCATTTCAGGGTCACAACAGAGGCACACTACAGCCACTTGCACATAGCATCACAGACTGGTCTGTGTTGGAAAGGACCCTAAACATCATCCAGTTCCACCTTTCATTATCCCAGGTTGCTCCAAGCCCCATCCAAGCTGGCCTTGGACACTTGCTGGGATGAGGCAGCCACAGCTTCAAGTTAAAAGTACTTACAATGGAAGTAAAAACACTGTCCTAACCCCAAACCTCTGTTCTGCAGAGAGTGTTTCACTGAGAAAGACAGGCTGGTTCAAAGATACCATGGGAAAGTCTGTGTGGAAAAAGCAGAATCCTGGCTCTGCTCCTTTCTCCACTCATCCTCTCATTATCCTTCTACTTCCAGCATGACAAGACTGGTCAGGCACACAAAATCTTACATGTCTCCCCAGAAGGAACAAACCAGAAAAAAACAAGACACAAGAAACCCAAAAGGCTGTTGCTACAGGTTCACAACAGGCTAACAGCTGCTCTCCACATTCCAACTTCATTAGAGAAAACAAACTCTTCCCTTAAGACTATCTTTTCATCCATTTAGAAAACTGCTGTTGGCACACAACTCTAACAAAGAGTAAATTTCAACTCAACTGCTTCCATGATAAGCTGCACTGACACCAACCAGCCTGTGTTCTTCAAAGTATGGCCTGACAACACCTGGGCAAGACAAACACTGTGCAAAGAGAGACTTCCTACTTGCCCCTGAAACAAGGTGAGGCCAAGGCATATTTCAGTGAATAAACAAGTTCCTGCTGCAGTTCAATAGGAGCCACCAGGATAAACTAAAGTGAAACAATTAGAAAAACTGTGTGTACTTACATATGGAAGTGTGACCATATCAGTAGCTGTGAGAGGAGAAGTGAGGCAAGAGCCCTGAGACCTCTGGAGCCAGACTGTGCTTCCCAGGCCTCTCTGCTGAGCAAGATGGCCCCTGGCTCTCCCACCAGCAGCAGGAAGCTCGCTGCAAGGGCAGCCTCTGCACCTGGGCTCAGCTGCCCAATTCCTTGCAAAGCATTCCCACCTGAGCAAGTGAACCACAAGGGCAGCTTCTTTTCCTGACTCCCTCAGCTAGCTGGTGGTGGGAAGCAGGTGGGAATGAGTTGAGCTGATGAGAAGAAGACAAGTTAGTGACATTTTATCCTCTGAGTCCTTTCCTAGAGGCTTCTGCCATCCCTTGTCAAATGTTTTAGTAAAATCACTAAATCACTGCTGCTTCCACAGGCATGGGAGCACCCTTTCATTTATGCCCTGCTGCTCTCTCCCCTCTTTGTAGCAAAGCTTTTTAGCACGTGCCAATCCCTGAAGTCAGAAAGCAGTCTAACATTAAATTCCTGCCCAAGGAGCCAAAAAACCCAGGATTAACAGGCTCTCCTCTTTCCTTTCATTCTGCTTACACACTTCCAGTGACCCATTTTACACAGCCCTGAGGGCTGCAGGGGCTCTGCAGCCAGACTTCTCCAAGTTGTTTGTATTTCCACACAGATGCAGCTCTGAGCTTGTTTTTGCCTAACCGTGACAAAGAGGATGCACACTGCAAAAGATGTGGTTTCTCACTGTTCCAGCTGCTTTGTGGCAGGCTACCTGGGACAGATGGAGCCAGAAACAGAGTTCAGGAAAGTGAATAAAACCATCAGCAGGCACCGAAAAATATTCAAACTGCCTTTATCCACACGTAAAGAAAGCTGTAGCAGGTTCTTGGTAGGAAAAGCCCTCCCACAGGATTAGTTCCATTCACAGCCCCGTCTCCTTCAGAGGGCTGCCAGGCCTGGGGCACGTCTCCTTCATCCACAGTGCAATAAATACCCCAGATTAACACAATGCCTGGGTTTAGAAGAAATCCCCTGATGGGCTGCACGTAGAGGCTTGTCAAGCCTCCAGCGCCCTGCAGGCTGCACTTGAAAACCTCTGTCCTGGATGATTTATCCCTCAGGGAGGTTCCTTTTCCCCAGGAGGGCATGGAAATGCTATCACGAGGTTAAAATAAGCCATCACACTCAGGTAGCTTTCCAAATGTGTTTGGAATAGTTTGTTTTCAGGCCTTTAATGATAAAATCTTACACCCAGAGAATCTGACTTTCTTTCTCTGGCTTTGGTAAGGCATGGGAAATGGCTTCTCCTAAACCCCCATTCCCTGGAAATCATGCTCTGGCCTAGATCCTCCTCCCTGCACGTACAACAAGCACTGATAGTCAGCTCTAAAAATGCTTGTGACTAGAGATAAAATGGTCAAACAGAGATTCTCCATCTCACACTTATGATCTTTCTATCTGTCTCCTCAAAACTTTCTGTTAAGACACAAGCTCTGGCCAATTGCTCCTGGCTCAACCTCCTGCAGGGAATTTCCACTTCTGAAATGGAAATCAAGAGACTGGCCCAGGCTCCAAGTGCAGATTTGAATATCAGACTTCCTGAAGTTCAGGAGCATTCTGACTTCATTTAGCCACAGGAAAGCAAGACAACTTTGCTTATTTCCAAAAACCTGTTACTAAAGAGAACTTGCTCAAGCTAACATTTCCAAAACCCAGGACCTGATTAGGTATTTTATATCCAAACTCTTCCCTTTGGGATAACCCTAGGATGTACCAGACTTGAGTCTTGCAGCGCATAAATCTCTTCAAAAAGTAGGGGCAGATGGAGGTGTGTAGCAACTGGAAAAATCACCCTCTCTGCACATAGGAGGAAAAATGCTGCTCCTGTCTGGCAATCCAAATAGCCTCCCTAAATCTCTGCTGGAAACTTGATTGGTCCTACTTGAACAGTACTTTTCAAGGAATTCCATGCATCTTGTTGAAGGAGCAATCCCTGCTCCAACAGCAAACTGTAGAATTGGACCCCAGTCCGGGTTACTGGTGGAGGTGACAGGTCACCTGCCAGCCTGGCTAAGGTGTTTCCAGGATCCCACAAGGTGGATCGGCAGCTGGAGCACAGATTGGATGTAGTCCAGACTAAAGATTTATTGTGAATGTGTTGAAAGATCTGTGGCAAAAGCCATCCCGTGTAGCTCTCTACCTCAACTTTTCCAGAAAAAGTGAATCCTGGTATCCCTGAGTGACACAACAACACAAGGACTAATTCAGCCCTTTCACTGCTCCGTAGCCAAGGTGACAGCGCAAGCCTGAGCGTGATAAATGACCGGGCCCAACCTGGCATGCAGATGTGAGGGGTTTTCCAAGGTGGTGGGAAAGCAGCTTTTACTGAGCTGGGTAAATTTCCATGGCACAGACACACTTCTCTAAACACAGCCTCTTGAGGCAGGGACAAGAGGAAGGGCACAAAAGTGTGTGCTGATGTCAGCCACTTGAAAAAGGACTTTGATCTCCAGGGCTGACGACCCAGCACCTCTGAGTAGCAAGACATTTCACAAAGCATTTTATTTGCCTTTTATGTAACAAGGCACACAGGGCGTCAGTTGAAGGATGACAGAGCACTGTCACCTACTATTGCTTACTGAAATAAGTTATTCCCTGCTCCCAGCTCGAGAAACGATGCCAGAAGATATAAACTGATCCCAGAGCAGCAATATTGAGCCATGCCCAGTGCAGATTGAAATGACCCACACGCTGCAGCATCTGAAAGATGGGCCTGGAAGGATCTAAAGGAAGAGTAACATCAAAGCTTTGACCCCGGTGAAGCAGAAAATGATTTATGACCAGATCCAGCAGCGCTTGAACCCTCTGAGGGCAGAAAGCTATATAGGAAGAGGGCAGCCCTGTGACTCCAGGTGGACCTTTTGTTCAGGGATGAATCCCAAGGGCATGCTGAAGGCAAGGCTTCTATGGCAACTGTGGGCAAAGCCCATTAAATCAAGTAGGAGAGTTTGTCAACTCTCCACTGCACAAAGTCTCTCTACAACAAGTGTGGCAGTACTGAAAATTTCCAAATAAGCACCATTAAAACGTACATCAATACAGCGTAAATAGGACTTTATTTAACAGTCAAGCCTTCAGCTGCTTCCCGCAGAAATCCAAAGCCATCCCAATCTTTTACATTGAGAATTACATACCAGTTACAGCTGCAACAGCTGTCCAGCACTCAGCTAACTATGAAAAAGCACTCGACACGTTGTATGACTGACTGTGCCTTCCTCACTGCCTGGTACGATAAAGTGCACAGGTTTTTCCCACTGGAGCAGAAATCCCTGTTTTCACAGGCACTAGGAGCCACACAGTGTCCCTGCACACGAATCAGAGGAGAATACATCATCACCTGCTTGGTGTTGAAGAAAATCCCCTCAGAACTAGCAGGGAATCAGACAGTGCAAGAGTGAATCCCCAACCTGGGCTTGTAAGGACACTCCAACAGCTATTCCGATGGCAGTGGGAGGCTGTGGAGGTAACCAATCCAAGTGCACATCCTGAGAACAGAATAGACCCAAATTCCTTCAAAGGAGCCCCATTTTATTTCTCAGCTGATACATACAGCTCACACTGCATTTACTGCACTGAGTGTGTGGCTCCTCCCGATTGTCCCGGCAGGATAAAGGTGGCAGGATTACATTTAATGGAACAATAAAGGCTGAGGAAAGCACAAGGCACCACACAGATAACCTGTGGATGCACTGTGCCACTATCTTGGGCAAAGAGCTGGCACAGACACCACACCCAGCTTCGGATCACCTGCGGCACAAACCCTCAGACCACCGGCCTTGGCTTCTGTCATCCTGCCAAGAGAAAGACAGAGATCACCTCCAGTCCTTTTGCTCCCTAGCAGAGGTAATAATTGAGCTCTGGATGCCAAAGGCTTCCTGAATCCCTGACTCAGCCACTCTACATGACAGGACCGCTATTTAGACATGTTTTCCAGAGTTCCTTGGAGACTCGGGATTATAAACTGCACTCTGACCTTTGAAACATTTGACCCACAGCCATGCGAAATCCTTGGAGCACAAACCTACAGGCCCTGGCAAAGCCAGCAGTCTGCAAGCCCTGCTTCCCCACGGGCCCTCACACATCCTACCTTTGCACAACAGCTCTGTCATTCCCCGCTTTGAGCTGATTTATCCTTGGCAACCGAGCACTACAGCAAGGAGCTATTCCTGGCTTTGTTCTACTGAGGGGAACAAAGGAAGTGAGAGGCTCAGGAATACACAGGTCAAGGAGGAAGTGTGTGACAGAGGAAGGAGTTGCCTTTGCCCTTCTAGGCCCAGGACAAAATTTCCCTAGACCACAGGCTACTCTTCTTGACTTCATTGGGTGGGAACAAAGCCAGTGCCGAGCGCTCTGGAAATCCCATCACAAACGTTTCCTCCATTTAGATGTTTAACAGTGTTCACGGCTCTGATGAAGAACCTACTTGCCATGGCAAAAAAACCTCCACCAGCACTCTTTGAAGGAGAAATTAAATGCTTCATTAATTCAAAAATGGTTGAGATTGCAAATCAGAACCAGAATGTACAGGTCTAGAGGCAAGATCACTAATAATTCATGAGCAAAATGCTATGTTTATGCAACACTAAGGATGAGATTTTAATTGCTTATTACTCTAATTGATTTCATTCAGTTGTTATGGCAACTTTCTGCTTTCAGAAGATGTACTACACCAGCCACAGGCTTACACCGTGAAGCACAGCCATGTGACACCCCACAGCTGCAACATGTATTTTAAGATAAATAATACTATATATATAATGAGCCACGTATTTACTGATTGCCATTTTGTTGAGCTTCAAAGCCCTGACAGCCAAGTGGGATCACAAGAATAACTCATTCACCTGTTAGTCCAAGCAAAAAAATGGCCTGAGATCCCTCAGTTCTACTCTCTCCTTTACTGTGTGCTGCTCTAAGTGCACAGAGAGCTCTGAGCTCTGACAGGAACATCTTTCCTATTCCACCAGAAAAAAACAGGGGAGCTGTTAAAGACCAGGATCTGAACACACTGACTGATTTATTCTGGATGATTTATTGCTGCATGTCACTTGTCATATGTCATCAAGTGGTGGGGAAGTCAAGTTTCCTGTTTAAAAGGCCATTATTATAATTGTTTAATTAGGGAATGACAGTTCACCAGGAATAGAAGTGGTTCCACTATAGATCCCTTGTGGCCCAGTCCAGCCACAGGAGAGCAGCAGGATAACATCTCAAGATCCTCTCAGAAACTTGTGTGAACTTTCAGCACTGTGCTTCCAAAAGATTCAGCAGCACAGGGAGTAACATCCCAGAAACCGCGCACAGCTTGGAGTTGTTTCAGGAGATAGCTTCCCCACAAAAACATTCTCTTTCAGCCCCCTCAGCCCCCACCCAAACCAGTCTTACTGACAGGGCAGTTATGAAAATGAGCACACATTTAAACTCCACAAGCCTTCCAAGTTGCACCGCGTGGCACAGGCAAGCCCCAAACAGCACTAAAGGCCGTGCACACCTCTGCTATCACAAACAAGCCAACCACCAAAACCCCTCTCTTTGGGGGAAGCCAGGCAAACCTCCATGGGGGGATCCGCAGCTATCTGACCTGGCAAAATCAAAGCTGAGCTGACACCATGCCACCCACAGAAGCGAACCCTACAACCTTCTCCTAAGCAGATTTGTTTCCGTGGGACGAACTTGAAAGGGGTTGAATGGCACACCTCAAGCTTCATTAGGTCTCCCAACTGTGCAAGCCCAGGACACGGCCCATAGCTTCCCATCTTCCCCCAAGCCCCCCACAACTCCTGGCAAAGCTGGAACTCAGCTGTGGGATCATACACCCTGCACAGCATAAAAAAAAGGAAGCCAAAAGCTTTGAGGAACCGACCGCCACTCACAGCAGATAACAAATACAGCACTTGGTTTATTTTTGTTCTCAACCGAAACAAGACTCAGTAGGTTCCTTACCCACGGACTCCTGAAGTGAGCAGAGACTTGCAGCAAGAAGTCTTCAGAGGTACAGTATTTGTATCATAGAGAGTACACAATAAATTACTATCTACATGCCACAGACCTACAAAAAGTTACATACAGTGTAAAAAAATACAGTATTTTCTGCTCATTTTTTTGTTTTAAATTTTTTTCTGTACATTTTTTTAAATTTACATTTTCATATACATTTTTTGTAAACTTTTGTGTGTTTTTAGAAAACTGAAATCACTTAACAGTTATGGACTTACAGCATCACTCTTACCTTTCTGAAGCAACACTTGCACCTAGGAAAAAGCTTTTAGCTTGTTTGCTCCTTCATTTCTACTTTGGCACCACCACACCTCACACCGTTACTCTGAGCTAGTTTAGTCTGCTTTAGCCATGTCCTCACCAGGGAGAAACACAATTAGACTAGAAATTTGTGCTTTGATAACAAAGTTCAGAAGAAAAACCATTACATTAACTACTTCACCATCACATTTACCTGATATTTTAATGCCTAATTTCAACTTCTCCTGCACTAACTGCTTTACATCAGCATGCAAACAAGTCTGATTATGACTCAATCGATAACGTGGATATACTAAAAAACAACTACAAGGGTTAAATATTCAACAGAATGTAGAGTTAGCAAGGTTTACCATGTTAAGAAGTCTAAGCTAATAGCATGGATTGACATGTTAAAATTTGAAACACACTGAAGTATACAATGTGAATTTCAGTGTAAAAATACCTGTACTAAAGAAAACATGAAATTACTCCTGACCACACAATTTATACTATCTCAAAGTGAAAACTACATTGACTAGAAACCTCCTGCTTACCACACATACTCCTGGTGTGAAATAGGGATCCCTGAAGTTTATAAAAGCCAAGCTTCAAAAATTGCTACTTGGAGTACACAACTCAAGACCCTGCTGAAAAGGAAAAGCAGTTTCAGTGTTCGGTCCATTGGAGAGTAAACCATTCCACTGGCACTGTGTACACACACCATTCCACGTACCCTACTCAGCCACTTGGACTAATCCCAAAGTACTAAGGAGTGGGGTGCCCTCAAGAGGGACTGTGGTCCAATCTCCCACTTAAGGCAGGGTCAACACTGAATTCAAGCCCAGCTCTGTATTCTGTCGTGTTGAATCCTGAGAATGTCCCAGGACAACAACTGCACAGCTCCTCCTGGGCCTTGCCCTTGCTCAACTGACTCCACGGAGCAAATTTCTTTCATTAACCAAGAGCTTCCCCTTTAATCTCAGGAAAGCTTCTCACTCTTCCTCCATGCTTCTCAGGCAAGACCCTGAAATCAACTCTGGTGTTGAGCTGCTGAGGGTTTTGGACCACCAGGTACAGAACTACATTCATGGCTGTTGACAACAGAACTATACAACAACTTTTTTTTTTTTTTTTTTTTTTTTTTTTTTTTTTG
>VZTJ01006670.1:180623-229470 GCA_013397795.1 Orthonyx spaldingii
GAGGTGAGAGCCAGAAGGGGACGGGGGGATCGGGGGTGCGGGGGGCGTTCGCGGGGTGCGCACGGCATCGCCGTGCAGCGCTGTAATTATACACGCGCAGAATCAACGCGCGCAGAGCATCCTGTGCGCGGCGCTTTGTGTGCTCGTGCGGGTGCGGTGCCCGTCGGTGCCGGCACCGGTCCCTGTCCCGTCCCTCCGCCGTGACCCCCCGCCCCATCCAGGGGCTCAGCAGCGCATCTCTGCGCCCCAGGTGTGACTCTGCTCACAGCGCGACACACGGGATTTACAAACATAGACTGTTAAGGTGTTGGAATGCACCTTAAAGATTACGTGGTCCCAAGCTCTATGCCATGGGCAGGACACCTCCAGGTGACCAGGTTCTTCCAAACCCTATCCAACCTGACTTGGAATACTTTCAGTGTTGGGGCATCCACAGCCTCCCTTGGGCAACCTGTCCTAGTGTCCCACCACCCTCATAGTAAAGAATTTCTCCCAAACATCTAACCTAAATTTCCCCTTTCAATTTGTACCCATTACTCCTTGTCCTGTCGCTACAGTACCTGAAGAAGAGTCTTTCTTCAGCTTCGCCATAGGCCTCCTGGTTTTGGGTTTTGTTCTCTTGTTTTCGTGTACTACATTTGCAGAGATGGGCTGCACTCTCTCCTGCTTCACTCTTAGCCCTCCCGTGTGCGATGGAAGAAGTTTCCTTGGAAGAACAGCAGCATTGTGTTCTCTAAATCCTTCTCCAGAGGGGTGCACTGAAAGGAGTGAGATTGCCGTGGGTTTTTGTGCCTGCAGTAGAAAGCAGAGTGACAAAATCCCCCTGAAAACTTGTCGATTGAACACAGAAAAACCTTCTCTCCTATCCTCTCCTTTTGACCCTGTGAAGGAGGGAAGAAGGAACAATCTCTCCTTTTTACCACTCTTAAAAGTAAGGGTACTAGAAGGCAGACTGATTCAAGCCTGAATTTAAAAATGGTTTCAGCATCAGCCTTTGTCTACTCCCAGACATTTCTTTCTGTGGTGTGCTGCGGCAGCGTGTACATGGCACAGCCCCTTTTTAAAACAGAATGGTGAGATTTTTTTAAATTAACTGAAATGTTTAAACTGAGCAAGACACAAGTGGTGCATGACACACTTGGGAAAGGGGATCATCTCCCCTTTCCTTGCAGGGGTGGCAGCTGTGCCCCCACCTCTGCCCCACTGCAGGTGCAGCTGGAGCCCAGGTCAGGTGAGGTGAGGCTGTCTCTCAAAAAACAAATCACAGCAGCTTTTCCTTGTCTCCAGGGTTGGATTTTGGATCCCTGCAAATGATTCAGGTTTGGTTTTCAAGTAGTTGGACTGGCTTGTAGGGCAGGAGGAGGGCTCGTTCTCATCAGTGCCTACACAGACCTTGGCGTGGGATGTGGGAAGCTGATTTTTGGCTTTTCCCCAGCAGGAACTGAACTTTCACATGGGGGGTGTGTGTATATAGATACACACACTTCTAATTATCCATCACCCCTGTGTAGAACATAAGTACAATTTGATGTGGCAGAACTGATCTTAGTTTTTTTTTTAAAAAAAAAACAACTTTTTTTTTTACTGTGCTTTTACTGTGTCTGTTCTGTATTCCCAAGTCCTGCACTTTATTTGGTCTGGGACCCTACTTAAAAATACGGATACTGCCTCTGGTGAGAGCCTTGCTCTGTGGAGATCCTGTCCACAAAAGGTTCTCCTTGGTGGCTGCCAGCCAGGGCCAGACTTTGCTGCTCTTCCATGTTTGGGGTGTCCCAGGGCTGCAGCCCGTGCTGGTGAGAGCCCGTGGTGAGCAGGAGCTGCGGGACATTTCTCCACTTGGGTCTCAGGAGCTGTGTTTCCCTGTTTCCAGACCTGTCTTCTATCTTATAGTAACCCTTTGATGCAGTCAACATTTATGAGTGTGTGAGTTGTTTTCCTCTTTTCAGGTGGTTCCAGTAATATTTACATGCATTTGTCAGTTTAATCAGGGGTCACTCCAAGCGTGAGGCTGTTCAGTGCCACTGTCTGCTCGTGTCACTGCCCTGGGAGAAGCTTTTTGGCAGACCAAGTGCTCATAGCTTTTTAAAGCTTTGAGCATCTCCCCTGTAATCACAGTCTCTCTTATTTTCCATTCACAGCCTTTCTGTGCTCACCTGCCTCTTAGCAGGGACTGAAATGAGACCTCCAACAGCGTCCCTATGGTGGAAGGTGCCTTCCCTCAGGGCCTGCTGGAAGATGCTTTCCCTTGCACACCTGCAGCCATCCAATGGTTAAAGCAGTAATTAGTCTTGACCTCATGCTGAACTGGCTTTTTGGGAACATTTATATTCACAGGTCTAATCTTTGTGTTTTTATGAGGCGCTTTTTATATTTAGGAAATAAGGTTCAGCATCACGCTGATGGAAATGATCCATTTGAACTGGGTGATGGAAGGGGTAGATAAAACATCTGCAGTTTATTTCACGCTCAGAGATTTTAAAAAGGTCAGGCAGGACCAGCGGCCTCAGGAGAACTAGACACTGTATTTTGACTGTCAAATGATAACCCTTAGGACTCCACTGCCTGAGTGTGGACCAAACTGTGAGTGAAGAAGAACTGCATCTCCACACGGAGTGAAACACAGCTGTGGGATCTGAATTCCTCTTCTGCAATGTGTAGAATGTGTTCCCAGAACTAACTTGCCCAGAACCTGCCTCTGTCCTTTTGTTTCTTTGCTCCCATGACTGTGGGGCCCGAGGAGGTCCTGACCGAAGAACTGGTCACCAGCACACTCCAGTGAGGCAACAGGAAAGCCAGGCTGGCCATCAAGGAGGTGAATTTCAAGGGGGATTCTGCTTCATTGAGAATAGTTTATTTGAGCATACAGCACAATAATAATCTATTTTCAAAAACCAAAAAAGTACAGTGAAGTCATTGAGATGGAAGGAAATCTCAGGTGTCTGCAGGCTCTGTACAAAGCAGATGTGGTCTGACATTTTCCCTTTCTGTGTGTTTGCTGACTGCAATTATTATCAACACTCATTTATTAACCACAGTGGGTATTTGCACTTGCTCCATAAACTCCTCTAAAAGCTCACTCATAAATAGCATGGTACTGCAGATATTCCATATTGCTCATCAGCTCAGACCCCAAACAACTTTACCAGGATGATGGGAGCTGCTGGAGGAACCCATCTGCCAAAGGCTTTTGTACCTTTTTGGTGGTTTTTCACTGCACACAGCAAGATCCTGTTTCTTGGCTGGGGTGACTTGACTACAGTGATCTGTTAGACAAGAACTTGGCTCCTAAAAACTTCAACATTTACCCTTTTTAATAGTTTTGACTGTAAATCCTGGTGCTGACACGCTCCTAACTGCAGCCATGCAGCTGAACCATCACACTCAGCGTAGTCTCCGTTTGTGAGAGCCCTGCAAGTGTCTGTGCACACGGTGATGGGAGCCAAGGGGGATTCACACAGCTCAGCTGTGGAAGCAGCAGCCAGAGCACTCCAGCTACAGACTGCCGCAGACACTCTGCTTCCTTCCCCTTTATCTGTACCTCACCTCGGCGTTCCCTTGGCTGGGTTTGTTTTATGTTAGGCTCGGGACTGGTTTTAGGTTGTCCCGAACTGTGGGTACATCAAGGCTCTCGTAGGACAGGAGAAGTGAACACACAGGCAAGAGCCAGGACTGTACCTGTGCCATGCTGTTTTTGCGGACAATTGGAATTATATACTTCTCTGTATTGTCTCAACAAGAGGCTAATTAGTCAGCAAGCTCGAGCTCCTGGAGGATAATTAAGCTTTATAACTGTGGGTTCACTTTGGTTGATGAGAAAGAAGAGGCAGTACCCTCAGAGCACAAGAATGCTGCTCTGCAGCTACTGTGCTATACCTCATAATTGATCTATTGTTTCAACAGCAGATAATTCCTCATTTCCTCATAATTATCTCTTTTTACTGCCTCACACTGTATCCTGATATTAGCTGTAATCACTAATTTATCCTGAAGCCAATCAGAATCTACAAAGCAAAATATTGGCCTTGGTGAGCACTTACGCTTTCAGACAAAATTCTCTTTTGTTTTTGTCAAGAGGAATCAAGCCATTGTAGTCAGACATTTTTTGGATGTGGGTGTTGAACTGGGTATAAACTTGTTTGGTTTTATTGCTGTTCATTGATGTTAATGACCTACTGCTGCCGAAAGACAGAAAGAGGTACTGCTGAATCCTGTCTCTGTGTTTTTGCCCACAGAGGCATTGTATTTATTTGGTTTCAGGGGATTATATTACTCAAAAGGTGGTGCATGATGCTTTAAATTCCAAATGCCTGTTGGCCCTTGCCTGTAGAGTTCGTTTTTATGAGCTTGAAAGCCTCTGGCCCTATATTATGAAATTACAGTTTTCTCTCATACTTTGTGAGCTTTGCTTTCCTCGGAGTGACTTCCTTCAAGTTACTGTTGATTTATACCAAGTTACATTGGTGGTGGGAGAAGTGAATCATGCTCTGCATGTGTTGCCTTTAGGAGACTACCAGTGAGACATTACATAATGCCAGGTTTGGTTTGCCCCTTCTTTCTTGAAATTTTAAAGCCTTCCTGCTGCCTGAAGAACAGACAAGCTGCTCTGGGCCCTTGGATCTGGGCTGCTTCAAGCCTACAGCCCTTGAGATCCTGGAGTGCTTGAGGCTGGAAAGCACCTCTGAAGGTCACCTTGTCCACGGCCCCTGCTTGAGCAGGGCCACCTAAAACCAGTTGCTCTGTGCCATGTGCAAACACCTTTTCACTGTCTCCAGGGGGGTGGAAACTGCACAGCCTCTCTGAGCAACCCAGCCAGAGCTCTGTCACCCTCACAGTAAAGAAATGTCACTGATTACCACCCTCTGAACACAGGCATTCAGCCACCTTTCAGTCCACCTCACTGTCTGCTTATGCAGACTCTACTTCAAGCCAGGAGTCTGCCCAGATTTTCCTTGGCCTTCCTCTTGCTACCCAAGGCATTAACTCAAGCCCCTTCTGTCTCTCCCATACTATTTTGTAGTTATAAACCTTGAGGTGGGGCAGAAGGTTTCCTTTTATTGCCAGCAATCACCTGCTGCCACCCTTCCTGTTCTCCCCAGACACTTCACTTACCTCGATGGTGGAGGTGGCCACTGCCTGCTTCTCTGCTGCAGATACGGCTGAGACTCTCCAAGCTGACGAGTCCCAGAGAAAATCCTGTCCATCTCCTGCAAAACCCTGATGTTGTGCAGCCTGCTTCTGCTGTGGAGTAGGGTTGCCAAAGTTCCCCTTCACAGCAAATCAGTTTTGCATCAGCTCTGGCAAAAATTGCTGGGGGGGGGAGGGTCTTGAGCTGTCTCTTGTATAGACTTTGCGCAGGTGCTGCTGAGAGGGTGCTTGGCTCTCCCTAATTAGGGGCAGCTGGTGATGCTCATTAGACCCTTCTGGGGTTCCCTCAGCCCCCCGGCCTGGTGGCTCAGCAACAGCAGCACCCTCAAGTTTCTCAGAGGTTCACAGGTGTTCCCCACTAGTCCTCGACCTTGTCCCCAAAACATCCAGAGAGTCCCAAAGCGGAACTCAGAGGCTGCAGTGCAAACCTCAGTCAATTGTCTCTGGGAGCTGCTCATTCCCTTGCCAGTGGTGTACAGGGAATTTGTACAGGGCTCAGCCATTGCTGCCTTGGATTTTACTGTCATTTACATTGGAAACAGCATTAAAATAATGGCGGTCGTTTCAGCAAACACTCGTTTCTCTGCATTATTCTGCCTGGTGCTTCAGTTCTGAACAAGGAGATGGCACCATCCTGTGGGCATGTGACCACTGTGACTGTCCCAGGCGAGGGCTGGCTGTCCTTGAGGTGACACCCCAGTGGACACAACAAAGGCACACATTCCTGACCTGTTCCCGAGCCTTGGCATCTGCTGCCAAACAATAGCAGGGTCCATTCCTACTGAAATCCGTTCTGTGGCTGATTTTTATAAATGTTGTGAGAAATTTACATCCTCCATTGATTTTTGGGTTCAAATAAACCAAAATCTCGGTGCAGAACTCAGGAAAATGTATTGCGTTTAATCTCCTCGTTGTATCAACACATACGTTCTGCAGCTGGAGCTGTTCTCCTGGGGCTGAATCCCGAGTTTCCCTTTTATCCCCAGTCTGCCTGGTCTGTGTCAGCCCCAGCAGGGAGAGGAGCTGTGATTAAAACAGCCTGTTTGCACCACTCGGAAGCTGTGGCATGGAATAGTTAAGCCGTTACTGACCAAAGGCCTTTCTGGGCAAAGCCATTCTGCTTGAATGGACTCATCTTGGCAGTTGCCAGACAAACAGTAAATGCAAACCTCCACCTCCTCGTCCTCTGGCATTTCCCACCAGAGCCACTAGAACAGGGAGTGGGGGCGGGCATGGGTCTGGCAGCATGCCCATTTTGCCAGGAGGGAAGAATAGTGACATTGTCTGGCAGCTCAGTCAGGAGCCCATCTTCTACCTTGTGTTTTAAAAGTCCCTACTTTGGAAAATACAAGTTAAGTTTCCTGTAAACAGCAAACCCCTGATGTCAGTCACAAGGATGGGGGATTGAAGGATAGCCGAGATCTCTTAGAACTGGTCCAGTTTATGGAGCAGCCCTTTTCTGAGGGCTCCTCCTTGCTAGCTACTAAATGGACCCTGGGATTTCTGTTTCAAAACAAGACATAAAAACTCCTCCCTTCCCTCCCATCAAAACACTGCTCTGTGTTCCCTTTTCGACCCGTGGTTTTAGCTGGCACGTTCCTTTAAAATGTTTGGAAAAATTGATCTGTTTGGAAAACCGGCACTAAAATGAGGTCAGCTTTATTTGCACTCCCAGGAAAAATCTGGTTGGAGGAAAAGAAGTGGCGAGCGTGTGATGTACGTGAGCCCGGCTGAAGGATGCTGCCAAAATACCTCACAGCCTTGCCTTTGTAGCAGGTTGTGGGAGGCAGCTCAGGGTGAGTCACACAGACAAATGGCAAGGGCACTCTTCCTCTCCCAGCCTCCAGAAAATTGCCTCTTTCCGAACTTGGGCTCAGCCATGACTCAAACCTGCTGCTGGTTAAAGGTGTGAGATCACCTGCAGACCCTTAGGTCTGATATTAACGTGCTTCTCATGGGGAAGATTCTTACTGTGCTTTGTGTTTGACCAGAAGTCAGTTTGTTGCTTCAAACAGACTTGCTTACTTAGGTGTTAACATTTGAAATTATATTCCCAGACATACTTTTCCCAGCCATTGAGGTTGAAAAATTTTTATTGTCTCAAAACACTTTCAAAGCTATTTCCATTGGCCATTTATTTTGTACAACCCAAAGCAGCTGATATGAACCCACACTGGTCATCTGCTCATTTACTGCTGTCACGTCAGGCTGTGCTTTGGCCTTCCCCTCTGTCCAGCACAGAGTGCCAGACTGCTTCACTGCCGGGGGGTAAGGAAAGAGTTAAGCTGAGAGAAAGCCCCAGGTACTAAAATTAACATCCATCCCAGCCCCCTCCCACAGCTTTGAAATTTCTAATCACAACTTGCAGTTAGACATTTCTGCTAGCAGCAGGCTTGGATGCTTTGAAATCACAGATGGCTGGCTGGAGCTCCAAGGAATTCAGTCTCCTCCTCTCTTCCTTCTGCTTCGCCTTCCCCCCACTGCCCAGAAAAATCTGTTTGCAGGTCATCTGTAAGATTTTATTATTGCTTGCTAAAGCAGAAGCAGATTTGCCTTCTGGTCGCTGAAAATATGTAGAAGGTCTGCAGAAATCGGTGTGGTGGTTCAGCTCTACTGGGATTACCTGCCTTGTTCAGAATAACCACCTGGATTGATGTGCAAAACAAAGATAGTGGGGTTTGGGCTGTCTCTAGTCCAAGAAATCTTGTTAATTGTGTACAAAATGAGCTGTGTCAAAAAAGCAAACAAACAACACCCCCTAAGCAAACAGAAAACAAGCCACAATCAAAACCAAAGAGGTTTTTGTTACTGCCCTGAATTATTTCAATGATCCTGTTTGTAGTTGTATTGGACAGTTAAATTGCAACAGGAGGCAGGGAAATCAGGAGCTGTGTTAGGAGCTTGTCCTGCTAGTGGATAGTGTGTTCCTGAAGCAGCATCTTTTGTGTGTAGGAGGCACTTTTTATAATCACTGCAAGTGATTACAAAGCCTAAAAATAAAAAAGAAAAACTCCACTATTTTGCATCCTACATGAATGCACCCCCCAAACCATGAAGTGTTTGTGGCCAGGGAGTCTGCCCCAGTTCCTGCAGAAACTGCTTTTGGAAACTGTAGCCTGCAGCACTTTGCAGCCCAAAATCTCTCCAGGGATACTGAAAAGTATTTCTGTGAGTCAAGGTAGCTATAAACTTGGACCAAAGAGAGATCTTTACGAGATGAGAGATCTTTATTTACGGACCAGCTCGGGGTATTTACCATGGATAAGTAGGTGATTTTTAATGGCTCTCACAAGTGAGAACCTCACATCAAGGTTTTGACTCTAATTCCAGAGCAAGATCTGACCTGCAGCTCCTCACAAGAGGCGTCAAAGTCAGTGCCTTGACTGGGCTCACTTCTCCTTTATGAACTCCCCAACTGTTCTTTCAGAGGTTTCAGCGCAGCCAGTTGACCTTCCAGTGAAGATTAGGAACTTTAGGAACTTTCAAACAGTGACTTAAAAACTCCCGAACTAACCACAGGGAAAAAAATCCCTAAACCCAAAAAGCCAGCACCCTGAAACTGAAGTTGAATTTTAAATCAGGGCAAGAAGCAGAAAGCTGGGGTGAGTTAGTTCATGGTGACTGTCCTGGCTTAGGCAGCTCCTCCAGCTGTGGGTGGCTTGGGCTCGGTTGCAGAAAAACAGGGGAAGGTTTTGGCTGGGGCAGGCGTTTGGTGTGGGGGCAGGCTCAGCCCTCCTGCTGACCCTGCTGTTCTCCGAGAGGTGCTGCCACGCCGACAGGGACCTGGAGTGCTGGTGTCCCTTTCCTGCTCAGGTGTTACCATCCTGACTTGGGCAGAGAAGAGTCCATGGGCTTCCCTGGGCTGGGTTTTGGGAAGCTGTGCCAGCCCTTCGTTCCTCATCCTCTCAGAGCTTGCTCTGCCATGCTCTGCCTTGGCTCCCTTGTGTTTAGGGAAGGCTGCACACAGTCCTGCTGGCGTTTTTTTCCAGTGGCATGCATTTATCTGATGGAGAGCTATATAAATGTAGATGCAAACTGGATTGAGCCCCGGGGTGCTTGGCCAGTCGCCTGGCTGTGCTCTCTGTGCTGGAAAACTGCGCACCACTGTTGCTGCAAGGGAAACTTTGGAGCACGTCATTCCTCTTCTTTTTTCCCGTATAAAGGTTATTGTGCCTCAGCCCTCAATTGAATTACGTCCCTGGTTCACAAAGGAAAGGTTATTTTCCCCTCTCTTTTGCCCTTGGCAACTGGAGAGCAGTTGGCAGCAGTGCTCACTAAAAATGCCCCTTGCAGGGCGCTGGGGATGTCAGGGGGCTCCAGGGACACCCTGAGCTCTCTGCTGGGGCCACTGACCAGCCCAAGCTGCACAGGGACAACCTCAGAGAGGGTCAGGGTAACTAAAAGCTCTTTTCTGGTGCCAGAGGCCTGTGAAACCCATTTGTGGCGTAAACATGGTGGGAATGTTTACCACTCACAACAGAAGAAAACGGCCTGAATTTTTTCCCTGTGTTGTCTCCAGTGCTTTGGGGGTTGGCTAATTACTCTCTCTTTCCTGCAAACCCAAGGAAGGACCATCAATATTTCATATTAGGAGACATGGTCGGGCTATATATAGTTCCTGCTTTTTTCCTGACGAGTGTGGAGCAAGCTGCTCCCGATCCCCTGGCTCTCAGCGCTGGTCCCAGCTTCGGCCTCTCTGCTGTGGGTCTGCTCCTACCCCTGCCACGTTCCACCTGGTGCAGTGCTGGGCACACCTTTGCCATGAGAGGTGAGGGATCCAGCCTTGGGGAACCAGTCCGGCCATGGGGAGAACTGTGGCTCTAATGGGAGGATCATGAGATGCTAATGAAGCTGCCAGGGAAGGAGCTGGAGGGGAGGCTGTTAATGTGCATCCCTGTTTCCCCTTCAGCCCCATTTACACTGTCCTCAGGATCAGCCCCAGGTCTAAAAAAGAAATGCAAAACTGAGTAAATGCACTTAAATAAGCTGTGGTTGGAGGTTCTCAAGTTTCACTTCCCCAGGCAGAGTCTCCCTCTGGGCAAGGGAGGAACTTTTAATGGGAATTTCTCAGCCCACAGTCGCCATTTGGGGGCTGGTGGGAAGGGACACGCCACAGAGTTTTAAGAGTCCTGTTCAGGACTCATGGTTCCAAGGTGTTCTGTCTATTCAGTGACATCTGCAAATCTTGGATAGGGATATGCCAAGCCACTACAGGCTTGTTCATGGAGCAGCATTTATTTCATAAAAATCTAATATAGAAGGGGTTCCTGTTCAGGACAGAGGGCCCTGATGTTTATTTGCCACTTAAAACCTACTGGGCTCTAAGTGGGACTGGAGTGTGGATTTATACCTGGTGCAGGTTGTGTGACTAAAGAATAATATTTGTTCTCCATCCGTCTTGATCTTTAAGGTTTCCTTTAGCTCTGGGAAAGCACCTTGAATCTTCATTTGCTCAGAGTTGCTTTTGTTGTTACTTATAATAAGGGATTGTTTTGCCTGTGAATGCTGTTTATTTTCCTGGAGTCAGCATCTTGCTTATTTCCTGTAAATACAGCCTGGACTGTTGCAGTCACATGAGAATGCCTGGTTAGTGTTTGTCCAATATCCACCTTTGGGGGATTGCACAAGACCTCATGCAAAGAATTGTAAGTTTCAGTAACTTTCCCATGGATTTACCCTTCAGGGCCGAATTGTTTTGCTTAAGTGATTTAACACTGTCAAAAATCTGCAGCCAGAGTCATGGTAGGCAGTCTTACAACTACCTAAATAACCTTTTCCCTCAGATCACCTCCATCTGAGAGCAGGTGGTGGAAAGTGTTGTCTCTAAAGAAATAAAAAATAAAAACCTTGTCTCTGCTTTGTTTTCCATTTGTAACGGACACGTTTTTGACAGGCTGTTAGTGCTGAGTGAGGCTGCACCAGGGCGGGGGAACGGTTCCATTTCCTGCAGCTGTAGTCGCCTCTGCGCTGCCTTTTGCCCGGACAGGCACAGCTCAGTGTTTCACCAGGATGTCTTTGGTTTTGCAGGTAGCTGTATCCAGCTGGGTGGCAGGTGGATCCAAGGGTTACCATGAAGTTTTCAGGACCCCTGGAGAGCCAGAGGTTGTCTCTCCTTCTGGAGATGGCAATCTCTAGGGAAGCTCAAATGTGGAAAGCACATGTGCCGAAAATTCAGCCCAATCAGGTAATGTCTCTTCTTCCCATCATCCCTCTTGGCAGAGGCAGGAGACTCGGGGCAGTTGGTGTGGGAGCAACTGGAGGTGTTCAGGAGCAGTTTCCTTTCCTGAGACCTGGGGAAGCAACTCCCTCTTTATGTGACGGACACACCTGCCCCCAGGGGTGCAGAACACACTGCACAGCACACGGGGTTAGATCTCTGCCGGCCTTGTGAAAGCACATACATACATTATCCTGATTAAATTAATTTTACAAATTGTGTGGATTATTAGCGCCTGTCTCTGCTGGGCACCAACTCTGCAACAGTTCTTAAAAGCAGCTTCATTTTCTTGGAGTAACTCACTAATGACAGCGCTGATCTGATGCCTGCTCCAGGAGGAACCCCACTGACTCCAGCAGGACTATTTATGGAGCAGGGTGCAAGCTCTTGTCAAGGGAAGCAGAGCCAGGCACTGGCTTGTTCCAGTGAGGAATGTTCTCACAGGACTGGAGGAAAATTCAGGGTGGAAGAGCCACAGGGGCTCCATAGTCCAAGCCCCCTCTTGGCTTTTGCCACAGGGAGGTTGGAGCAGGCCGCTCATGGCCTCACTCAGCCTGAAGTGGGTTTGTGCTCTTTGGGAGGAGGCTCTGAGCACTCACGAACACCTGTGCACTCCACAAATTCTGTCTGAAACAAAATGTGAAACGTGAGGACGTCACAGAATTTCTGTCCCTTTGTTGCTGGGTTGGGCTGAAATAACCACAGTGAGGGCTCGAATCCAGGCTTGCCATTGTTGCACCACATGAACTGTTCACACAGGTAAGTCAGCTGTTGTCAGAGCTAATCCCTGTCGTGTTTGTTTTCTCTGTCTGGCAAACAAGAAGCTGCTGCTGTTGGGCAGAAGCAAATACATTTTTAAGGGCCTTGGTATTAGTTCTGTTAACCCACATTTTGGTTTCCAAAGGAGTGGCCTGGTTGTCAGAGGTGTGGAGTGTGTTGTAGCTGTGGCTGTCTTGAGGCACGTACAGTTTAAGACTCTGGCTTATGGTAAAGCAGCCTGTCATTCCCTGCTGGCAGTATTCCTGGGGTGATTATAACATGGGGAGATAAGATTACAGGATAACAAGGTAGGGTAGGGACTCGAGTGTAACCAAACCAGATTCATGGGCGAAGATTTCACAGGGATGAGGCACTTGCCTTTCTGCCTTGGTGCAGGTGGTTCTGGTGGCTCCAAAACCATGGCCTGCCTCAGGCAGACTTCCTAGCAATTCCTCCTCTGTGCTTGTCCTTGCTCCTGGAATTTCCACTCCCAAAACTCTTGTTGTCTTGGTGCAACCTTTTTCTTTCTATTTTCCTCCGTGTCAGCTCAGACATGAACCTTGCCAGTGCTGTGCTACTGAATGTTTTGTAGCAGTAGGGAATCACTAACTGGGAGTGGAAGCTGCATGTGTGTGAGATGCAGGAAGGTCAGATGGAGAGGAGAGCACAAACAGCTGCCTGCTCGGGGGAAATCTGGGCTTGGGAGGCCACGGAGTGGCTGAGAACGCTCCTGTCTGTAATCACACATTTCCCTATGTTCCTACAGTTCATGACACCCCAGTGTGTCCAACTGTCCCGTGTTTCCCCAGCGTTCACTTTGGCCATGGTGCAGGCACGGACATTTGGTGTGAATTACGCTATTTTCTGTAATACCTGGGAGAAGGTCAGATTCCCTAACATCCACTGCCTTCTTGTGAAAACAGCTGCAGCAGCCTAAAACCTGCACTGTTGTTTATTTCCCATGGCAATCGGGAAATCTGCATCCTTCTGCGGATCAGATCTGGCACCCCGAAGCGTGTGGAACTTTCCGTTCCCTGCTCCAAGGGTGGACTGGCTGCACACAAGTTTAATGAACTCACCTGCTTTGCCAGTGACAAAACGTGGAGTGCGTCTGCAGAAATCCAGTGATCTGACTGGAGACACTAGGGAGGTATTTTTGAGGAGCAAGCTTTCAGTTTTGAGTATTTAGGAGACATTTTTGGTTCTGGTGTTTAAAACCGGAACAAACTCAGTTTCTAAATATGTGTCAGTTGAGGTCTTTGACAGGAAGAAAGAAACCCATAGTTACAGAAGCAGGAAGACTTTCCAGTTTTAGGACAGGGTGCAGAATCTGTTGGGGATTTCATTCCTGGTGATTTAATATATGTGATTCTTCTGTTGTGTTTGTACTTTTTGTCTAAAATCTCCCATTCCCTCCTTTAAATGCAGGCCAGTGTTCTGGGTATGTGCAACATACCAAAGCCAGATCTCACAGAGGCTTTTCAGCCTGAAAAAACAGGTGGGCTGAGTCTGGAACCTCCTCCTGCTTCTGAATGGGTTTTTTTCCCCTCTGGTTTCCCCCACCACCCCCCTCCGTGGGCTATACAAGGTGCAGGTGACATTCAGAAGTTTTCTTGGGATTAAGGCTTGAGAAATGGAGCTGTAAAGTCTGGTCAAAGGTTGATTTTTGCATGTTACCCAGTAACTTTGTGGCTGAGAGGGGCGTGAGCCAAGCGTTGTGGGTTTATTTTTATAGAAAGAGACTGTCACTTGTGTCACGTCTCCTCTCTTTCCTGTTCTGGTGCACTGTGTCTCCCCACTTGTTCTCTGTACCTGAGGAACTGGGAGAGCTCACTTTATTTCTAGTCCTAATAAAGGTCTTCTCACTGCCCAGGAGCCCACAGGGCCCAGGCAGCAACAGATAGGGGGAAAGGGGCAGAACACCTGTCTGGAACAGCAGATATTAAGGAAAAGATTATCAGCTGAGGTGTTTTCTCTAGATTAGGCAGGAATAAAACAGTCATATTTCAGTTCACAGGTAATACTTATTTTAGCCTGCATGTTCCAAAAGTCTCAAGGTATGAGAGAGATCAGCATCCCTAGGGATGATTTGCTCTGTGCTTGCACTCCAGAGCACCCAAGTCATGGCCTCTGGGTTTCCAGTGTGAAGCAGGGGTGACACATGGAAAGTGCCTCTAGCCCAAGGAGGGACCTTCACTTTCCACCCAAAGGGACTTTCTCACTTTCCGCCACCAGGGTGTCTCAGTTTTGCTTTTAGTTTCAATTAAATAAGGATCAGTGACCTCACTGCTTAATTAATTCTACTGTGCTGCATTTTGTTCTTTGTGTTCTGAGGGTGACACAGGGACACCTCTAAGGGAGAGGGATAAAGCCTGGTATTTGTGTGGGAAGCTCCCTGCTCTGCATGGAGCAGCAGGGTTTGTGGGGGCAGGGGACCAGTTCTCACTCCGGCTGCCTGTCTCCTAAACCAGGCTGTAACGCCCTTTCCTGGTGTTTGAACTCACCTGTCTGTCTGTGTGAGGGGATTCTGCCCCCCTGCCTCCTGCTCTGTTATTTGCAGATAGGGTCTGGAGTAGACACCCTTTTAGTAGGGTGCCAAAAGCAGCTGGAGACTCCCCACCTTTCCGTTGCTTCCCCAGGTAGTTCTTAAGGAGCCAGTTTTATTTTGGAGCCTTCCTGGTGCTGCACAGGCACCGAGCTGAGGGTGCTTTGCAGTTGTTCCTTCCTCCCGCAGGCTCTGTCTCTGGGGCTGGTTTAATTTCACATCCCAGCTACGGTGTGGATTTGTGTCAAACACCCTTTCCCTTCACACAGCAAGGACAGGCCCTGCAGGCACCGCGTGTGCAGCTGCTGCTCCCTGTGTTCCAGCCCTGCTGGGAAAGCTCACCCCAGTCTGAAATCGGGCCTTTTGGCTGCCCATGAAGGCCGGGAAGAGCCAAGGACAGGTCTCGGGAGGGCTGGGGAGGAGAGGCAGCACAGAGAGAGGGAGTCTTCCCAGCCATGCTGTTTTTAGGAGAAGACTCACCTTTTGCCTTGGCAGGCACAGGGAAACAGCGCCCAGCCAAGACAGACACCACTGGGTGCAGTGGAAGCTGCTGCTTGTTTTGGTGGGATCGAGCAGGAACAGGATTTGCCGGGGTGGAAGGGCTGGGGGGTGGTGTGAAATCGCCCTGTGCTGCGGAGGCACAGCCCTCCCTCCCCAGCAGGAGCACCACACGTGCCATTTCCACCCCTTCCTCGAGCTTCTCCTTCCTTCCGCTGGTGCAGCCCAGGTCCCTTCCCACTGTCCGGAACACCTTTAGCAGAGCGATTGTAACCCCTCCTGTTGGGTGGTGTGTTCATGGTGCTCCTGGGCCGTCCTGTCCCCGGGGGGCTCACATTTCACCCTGGTGATTTCAGAAAGAACCAGTGTTTCTTGCAGAAAATAGCAGCTACTATTTATTCAAGAGCCAGGCTGTAGCCGAGCAGCAGCTGAGAACAGAGGCCTGTCTGGAGCAGCAGACAGTGCTGATGACACCAGGGCGCTGCTGGAGCTCAGGGCAGAACACGGGCACTGCTGCTGTCCATGGAAGGTACACCTAGGTGTTTCAGTAGTAGATGTAGCCTGAAGTATTTATTTTGTATCAGTTTTGGGGTGGTTTTATTTTAAAATTTCTGCTGCTTTGCCCTCATGGCATTGCTGGGGGCAGTTACAGGCCTGCTGTTCATGCTTCTGGACACATCCTTGCTGATCATCCCCAATAATCCCCATTGGAGCGAGACCAGACACTGGTTGATATGAAAGGCTCTAGAAAAGCTGGAGATACTGGGTCACAGGGAAGGATTTTATGTCAATGACTGAGCTGTGCATGTGATTGAAATTTAGCTGTTATCCAAACAGATCAATGGGGGAGACACAGACCGAAAACCTAAACCAAACACCAGACCCAATCGGCAGGTGAAGCTGTAGCTGCTGCACCCCTGTTCCTTGTTAACTGAGCCACTAAGAGCCCTTTGTCAGCTGTTTGCAGTTTTCTTTAATAAGTACTGAACTAAAAAACATCCTCATAATTTGAAGAAAAAAATAAACCTTTCCTCACAAAACTCCAGCAGGGTCCCTCCACTCTGCTGTTGGCATGGGGGGGTTTTGTTCCAGCTGGGAATTTCTGTGCATTCACATGGTTCTGAGAAGGTTAAAAAAATAATAAAAAATAGTAAGTAAATAAATAATAAATTTCTGTCAACTACTCTGGACCTGAGCCTGCCAGTGCTTGACAAACTACAAGTCATCCTTCCTCTTCTCCCCACGGTACAGTGACATTGGAGGGAGGGTTGGGGTTGCTGTAAGGGAAGTTGTCTTTTCCAGGGCAGGTTTTGAGGATGGGATAAGTAACTGCAGGGACAAAGCGGTGACTGGGGCTGGCTCCAGGCTCCCCATTTCCAAAGGAGCTTTGTTTCCGTGCTGACTGACTCCTGCAGAGCTAAAACCTGTGGTCCTTTGGGACTTTCTCAGCCCGTGTGTAAGAAGGGTCTGTTTTTCTCTCCCTCAGGATGTAGCCATTTCTCCAAGGCAGAGGGATGAAGTCATCCAGTGGCTGGCCAAGCTCAAGTACCAGTTCCACCTTTACCCAGAAACGCTCGCCCTGGCCATCAGCCTCTTGGACAGGTTTTTAGCAGCAGTAAAGGTAAATATTTGCAGCTCCACTGGCGGGAACAGATTGCTGGCCCTGCCACACTGTTGGTGTATACGGTGCGAGTGCTGTGGCCGGACAGAAGCGCTTCCTTCCCCTGGCACTCGGCCCTGCCCTGCTCACACGTGTGTGGGCAGCACCTGCTCTGCTCCAGAGCCTGAGCCGGGGGGGGTTTGGGCACCCAGAGACCAGGCCCTGCCTGAGCCTGGGCTGGCTCGGGCCAAGGCAGTGCCCACGAGCCCCAGCTGCAGCACCAGGGAATGGCCCTGCTCACCCCCATGGCTACATTCTTCCCATTTGTACCATCCCGAATTGCTGGGGCACCTGCTAGCAGGAAATCAGCTGGAAAAAAACTGAGGAGAGGTTTGGGCCTGGCAAGGGGGCTGGTACAGGGAAATGGGAAAAAAAGCAGGTGAAGAAGGTTGAGCCACAGGCAATGGCTTTTGAGGGAGTAGTTCCCTACTGAGCTGCTCCACACCCTGATGGACTCCATCTTGGACTGATGTCCAAGAGGTGGGAAGAAGAAAGAGAAGCAGGCACACGTGCAGGCTGTGCCCTCCTGCTGTGCTGAACCCAGTCAGACTAGATGAGCCCCTTTGGGTTTTAGGCTGTTCCTTCATAGAAACTGCTTAAAAAAGAGGAGAAAAACATTTGGGCTCCCTGCACGTGGGACCTACTGCCCCTCTGGCTGGGCCGTGCTTTGCACCTGCCAATTGACCAAACACACCACGCTCCAACCTGGAATCCCTGGCCTGGAGCTGTGAAGTCAGGCTTTGGAAGTTCACCTCTTACCACGTTTGCTCAGTTCCATTCCGTGCTCAGCAATCCGTGGTCTCATCTGCACGTGTCTCACCTCACCACCCCCGTGTTGGGTAAGCAACATCCCTTAGGAGGCGGCAGCTGGAGGATACGTTCCCAGCCTGTGCCCTTGCTGTCCCGTGTGAGAGGGTTTGGCAGAACACAAGTGACATCATTCATTAACTCACTCCTTAAATATTAATAAATATTGATCATGTGTTCATACAAGCCATGGAAGTTTTTATTTTTAAGAACTCAAAGTAACTGATTTACTGAAATGCTGAGATGGCAAAGATTTCGATCCCTCAGCAGCCAATGCCCTCAAGTGCAGGTTTTCTTCCAGCAAGTTGTCTGTACCGGACACATGGGAATACGAGTGCAGAGCCCAATGGGTGCTTTGGGCAGTGAGCAGGAAGCGAGCAAGGGGCTCTGCCTGGGGGAGCACTGAGGCTTTGTGCTCTCTCCCCAGTTTTCCTCTCCCATAAAGCTCCTTCCTCTGATGCAGCTAAACTCCTGTTTTTTCACCAGGGGCTTCTCTGTGGGATTTTATTATGAACACCACCAGTCCCTTCCCCAGGAACAGACTTGGGGATTGCTGGGACTGGCTGTTACCCAGAGCCAGCAGTGTTGGTGTATCTCACAGCACAGCACTGGTTAGCCCTAGCAGGCCCAGTCCCAGTCCTGCTGTAAGGGAATTCATTCCCCCTTTCCCCTCCAAATTCCACTTACCTTGCCTAAAACCCATCTCCTTGTGGAAGGGACCAACTCTCCCTCATTAATCCCTGGGCTACAGTTTTGGGAACTTGTTTTTTTTTAAGTTTTTTTGAGTTCCAGTTCCCCATGCAAAGACAGTCTTTTGCAATTCCCACTTCTCTCACCATTCCATGTGTGACCTGTGGCAGTGCTCAGAGCAGAGCTCTGCTGCAGCAGGTGGAGTGGCTTTTCTATGAGGAGATGAGCTCCCCTTAAGGGTTTTCTCTTTCCCAGTTGTGCTGCAGTGCCTAAACCTGAGCTCTTTCCAGTCCAGCACTGCCCACTTCGATCACGGGGCTGGCAGATCCCTGCCCTGCCTGACATCACGGAGCAGGGATTTGTGCTTGGCACAGCTTGCCACTGCCAGGACGTAGTCAGAGGTCAGCCTGCACATCCAGAATGAGGCCTTGGGGCTCAGGATGCCCCAGTGGAAGGATCAGGGCATCACTGCTGCATCACACTGACACAGAGCCCTCTCTGCTCTCCTGTCCCGCAGGCCCGTCCGAAGTACCTGAACTGTATTGCAATCAGCTGCTTCTTCCTCGCTGCAAAGACCATTGAGGAAGATGAGGTAACTCTGTTCTTCCTACCTTGGCATTGTTGGAATATGTGCCCTTCCAGCCCTACCTTTGCTTGCTCATGGTGGCTGACACTTGCCAGCACAGGAATGAAGCATTTGGTGTGATTTCTCTAATGACTGGGTCTCTCGTTTCTTTTTTTGCCTTGGTTTTTGCAGAGGATTCCAGTACTGAAAGTGTTGGCTCGGGATAGCTTTTGTGGTTGTTCTCCAGCTGAAATTCGCAGAATGGAGAAGATCATCCTGGATAAACTGAACTGGGATCTTCACATGGCAACGCCACTGGATTTCCTTCATATTGTAAGTAAGGGGCTGTTGATGTTCTTTCAGGTGTCTGTCAGTGCAAATAATGTGCCCAGAAGCACCTAGACAAAAATTCCACCTGTAGGGGAGCAAAGACCTTGGAGTATATTTGTAATTCCTCTGTACCTGTAGTTTCTGAAAGAAAATGCCTTGCCAGAGAATTTCAGAGGAGACTTGTCACTCTTGAAGTGCAATATCCAAAACGTGGGCCTGCCATCTGATCCCTTGGCCTGGTCTGCAGTGTGTTTAGCCACAGACTCACAGCTCCTGAAAATTGTGTCCCTAACTCTTCAGTGCCAGTGGTTTTGCTCAAAGCTAAATGCCAGGCAGCAGGGAAACAAGGAGTGCAGCCATGGAGAAAGCCCCAAGGCTGGGCTATGAGTGTGGACCCATGCCTGCCGCAGAGCTGCGCAGCCAAGAGCCAGCTCTATACATGAGAAGAGACCAAAGGAGGAGTCCTGAGGTTCTCTGTGGAATTTTATCCTCGCTCCTTGCCTGAGGTGTTTGTCTAGGACCCCTGAACGCCACGTGTGCACTAGAGAGAGAAGGGTGGGTGGGAAGGCCTTTTGCAGAGCCCTAGAGCCTGGTGCCCGAGCAGGTCCCACCAGAAAGGCTGCACCAAGCTTTGGTGGATCCAACACATCAGGTTTTTCCCTGTGGGGTGGAAATTGCCTCCAGGATTAGGCTGGAGGACCCCTGTGTGCCCAAGCTGTTCCCAAGGCGCGCCGCAGCCTGGCCAGCGCCAGCAGCTGCTTCCTGTGCTTCTGTCCCACAGTTCCACGCCGTGGCAGTGTCCAGCAGGCCGCAGCTCCTGGCCCTGCTGCCCACACCGAGCCCCTCACAGCACGTGGCGGCACTCACCAAGCAGCTGCTGCACTGCATGGCCTGTTTCCAGCTGCTGCAGTTCAAGGGCTCCATGCTGGCGCTGGCCATCGTCAGCCTGGAGCTGGAGAAGCTGCTCCCTGACTGGCTGGCTCTCATCATCGAGCTGCTCCAGAAGGCACAGGTGAGGGGGGGGCAGCGCACCCGGAGCGGGGAGGGACCGCGGCCGCATCCTGCTCGGTGCTCCAGCGATCCAGGCCAGCCAGGGCTTTCGGATCCCTCGCTGCCGATGGCTGCCTGCTGTTCTGCTTGTGTGGGGATGGCTGGGCCTCAGCCCGGTGGGACAGCTGTGGGGACAGCGCTGCCAGCTCTCAGTCCTGACCACAGCCGCTGCGTGACGGGGAGGAGCCGTGTGCCCTGATGTACACAGGCCCTCGCTGCACCAGGGAGAATGTAACACACCAGGGAAAAATTCCACTTGTTAGTGGCTCTGCCATTCACTCCCAGCATACAGGGAACCTCACAGGTACTGGGAACACACGCTGGCTGCTAAAAACAGACAGGGAAATACTTTAGTATCTCACAGTTCTGACTCCTTGCCCCCACAATTGCCATGAGGTGTAGGAAGGAGCAGGGGCTGTATTGTGGGAAGTCACTGTGGAAGAGGTGCTGGGTCCGGCACATTGTTGGGAAGTGAGGTGCACAGATGGCCGGGGCATTGGGAGCCCGTGTCCTCTCCTCAGCCTGGCAGTGATCCTACAACAGTGGTGCCTCTGCTTGTCTTCCCACTCCAGATGGACAGCTCACAGCTGATCCACTGCCGGGAGCTTGTGGCACATCACCTTTCCACTCTGCAGCCTTCTCTGCTGCCCAACTCTGTATATGTCTACAGTCCCCTCCAGCAGACCCTGGTGACCTGTAACAGAGGAGCGTTCCACCACCAGCCCTCCTCTGTCCCAGGGCCAGGTTTCTCCAAGGACAACGGCCGGCCAGAAGCGCCCGTCACAGCTACAGCCGCGCTCTACCCGTGCCTGCCCACCCCCGCCAGCGGCTGCAAGTCAGGCTCCGCCAAGCGCAAGGTGGAGGAGATGGAAGTGGACGACTTCTACGACGGCATCAAGCGCCTGTACAACGAAGACCTGGCCCCGGAGGCAGTGGCCCTGGAGAACATGGGCTCTGTTTGCGGCGCCGACGTCTCGCGGCAGGAGGGCAGCGTGTCCCCGTGCCCGCCTCTGCAGCCAGTGTCTGTCATGTAGCTGCCGGTGCCACCACGGGACCTGGCAGCCCGTGGCCTCGGCAGGGCGAGAAGGGGCCTTACCTTGTCAGGCTGAACTGAAGGGAGCCAAAAGAAAACCAGGGAAAAAAAATTCCAACCCTTTTTTGAATTTTATTTCTTGTGCGGCTAATTATAGTTCCACTATTTAAGCACTTAAAACACAAAAAAGTATAAAAATCTAAAAAAATACCCAAAAACCGAACAAAAAAAGTAGCAGAACCCTGTTCCTTTCTAGTGTTGTCAGTTCCACTGTTTTTCTGCTCCTGTGTGTTTGTAACCCATTCTCCACATCCGAGAGCTCACATCAGCCCTGCGGAGCTCTTCCAGGCTTCCCAGCTAACTAATGCTTCTCCGATCCCATTCCCACCTGCTCCTTGCTCCCTTTCTTCTGGCTCCTCTTTTAGTTCTCAGCCAGTCTCGTGCATGACGTTCTGTCCTGCCCCACCTCCACCACAGCTTTCTTTTGCCCTTCTAAACAGAACGCCTGTTTTGTTAATACTTGGGTGTTTAAATGTGATAATACTGAGAAACTGGATTTAAACAAAAGATTAGGCAGGAAAAAAGCCCAAACCAATGCTTGCAAGCTGCTCCACACTTCAGTAATCCCCACAGGAGTGTGAAGGTGCTCTGTGCCTCGCACAGAGACTTGTCCCAGCTACACCAGTTTGCCTTTCCCAACACAGTAAGCAGTTACTGGGTTTTGTATCACTAGAACCGAAACTATTTTTTTCTTGCTATGTTGCACTCAGTGTGGATTCTCACCAAGGCTTGGTTCTTTCCATTAAGTGTAACCTTTTAATTGTGCAGAGCCTGGTTTTCCCTGCACATCTCCCAGCGCTGCTGGGTGATGTGCCAGGGCGGCTGCGGCTACCTGAGGTTTGGAACATGTGTCATTATGAGCCACAGAACCAAAAGAGAACACCCCGACCCTTGAGTTTTGTGTTCATGTAACTTCTAACCAAGAGTCAGGCTTAACGCGTCTCCTCCATGTGACACCCTGTCCCGACTGTAAGCTCTCTCCACAGCCCTGAGGAAGGTATCGTATCCAGAGCCATTGTACTGATGAAAGCCTTCTGGTAGCAATAAAGAAAGTTGTCCTGGATTCCCAGTCCTGGTGTTGTGCTTTTCACCTGAGACCTGGGTCCGTTTTACCCAGAGGCTGCCAGGGGAGTCACCCAGCATGAACTCATTGCCTCTCCAGCAGTTCCAGCTTTAGCCCCAGCGCTGGTGCTCCTCACTGCGGGCTGTTGCCCTTCCAGGCTGAGTGCCCGGCTGGGACACTGCTCCATGTCCCCTGTCCCTGAGCCCCTCCTGCTCCCTGCCTTCCAAGGTACCATCTTGTTGTAGCAGTCCACCACAACAGCCTTCTCTTGCGTTCCGGCTCTCTTCCTGCCCCAGCTCAGAAAATCCCCCTCAAGACCACATTTCTCAGTGGGGTGTGTGTCTTCCTTCCCTTCCAGCCCTTCCTGCCAACCTAACAGTATTTCCAGACTTTGACCTTCTCATCCCACGGCTGAGTTTTCCAAAGCCAGGCTGCTAAGCAGGCTCAGGATGCGGCTAGCACACCCCCAGCAAAGCACCCTGTCACTATAGGATATCCCCAGTTCTGGAGCTCACTGCTTCCAGCCCATGGCATGTTACCCACCTTTTCCAGTTAAATTACATTGGCTTCTCCCCCTCCTCACGCTCCTTTCCCCCAGGTTTAAGGGCACATTCCCCATTCCCCGCTCGAGGATCATGGCCCATTCCCATCACAGATGCACACAAGGAGAGGAGTTGGCATGGGGATGGGAACAGGGAGCCCATGCCAGCTGACAGGGGCCTGGCAGGAACATCTGGTAGGGGAGCTGGGGCCTCAGGAGAGATTTAGGGCGGTTTGCTGTCCCAGGTGTGCTGCAGCCATGGCTATGTGTTGCTCTGGGAAGGTACCTGTGTCCTTGACAGTTCCCCACTCCCCAAAGCCACAGGCTAGGTGCAGGTCCTGCACCGCCCCACACTGGGCACAGCCCCGCCTTGTGCCAGCCTTTGGGGGAGAGCTCTGCCTTCCAAAATGCACCCGATAAACAGAGTCACTGTGGCTCTCCCAAAAGTGCCCAGAACCCTTCCTGGCCTCCTTGTGCTGCCTGGAGCCGGCCAAGCCACACTGCCGACTTGGCGAGCTCCGGGGAGGCAAACTCCTGTGGAGGCAGGACTCAGTCTCCCTTGCTGCCAAGGCAGCTTTCCTGCTCCCCAGTCCCAAATACAGGCACACCCCGGCCCGGTGGGCTGCAGGAGACAGACACTGTCCTTGGCGCTGTGCACAAACTGACCCCAATGCCCATGTGCCACGCAACTCCAACAGAACAAGACTCACACACAAAGCCTGTCCCTGGTGCGGGTGAGCTCCCTCTGCGGCGCCCTGCTGTCCGGCTGTCCTGGCACAGGCCCTGGACACTTGTGGGCACCCCTGTGGCCACGGCACCCGACAGCATCCCCTTGTTTGTGCTCTTCCCTGGGGCGGGTGCAGGAGCTGCCCCCTGCTGGCCCAGGCAATGATGCCCTCCCTGCGTGGCCCCACCACCTTCAGCAGCCAGCTGACTTCTGTGCTGCTCCTGCTGCTGGAACACAGGGCCGTACTGGAGCACTGCCAGGGCTCCTTGTTTCCCACAGGAAAACACTCCCTGATGCCCTTGACTCCTCATATTCATGTGACCTTCCCACAAACTTCACAGTGCTTCGTCTGCCCATGATGCCAACACAGGGGCTGTGCTCCAGTGGAGCCCAGAGCAGTGAAGGCCAGGAGTGCAGGGTCTCCCTCAGGAGAACTGGGATGAAACCACTGCATTCACAAACCCAGTCGTACTTTTTTTGCTCGGTGCCCGAAGCCCAGGAAGCGCCCCAGCGCACAGCAGCCACACCCCAGCGGAGCACTGCTGCTTGTGTCCAAGGCTTTAGTTGTAATCCCAGCTCACCCTCACACACTGTGCTGCTCCCTGCAGCGCCCGGCTTCCCGGAGCCCCTGCAGGGTTTGCTCTCCAGACAGGAGAGCGCAGATCCTCTGCAGCAGCCACATAAGGGTTAAGCTCAAAGCACGATTTTTCGACTCGGAGTGGATGAAGTGGCTTCCCCAGCTCTGCTGGGGACACTTGGTGACAAATAACCTCTCTGAGCCGACCCCTCCCCATGCTGACACCTCTTCCCCAGCAGCTGCAGCCATGGAGGAAGCAGCTGAAGGTCACGTCGCCATCCCTTCTCCCAGCCCTCGGCTGTGGGAAAGCCCCCACCAACCTCTGGCGCTCCGCCCCTCGTTCCACAGACACCGCTGGCAGTGTCCGTGCCTTCTGTTCCCTTCCCCCCGTCCCGTATCCACCACCAACGGATTGTGACTGTTTTCCTTATGGACCTGTTCTCCCTGCATTTACCTTTGCAAAACAACCCAAATCAACCCCAGAACCTTCTGCTGACACTGTCTACCTCAACAACCTGGGGCAACAAACTCCCGAAGTTTAGTGCGTGCTCTGTAAGAAAGCTACTCCATGTTTGGAACTCATTTCCTTCGAGCTAAGTGCCCGTTGGGTCTAGCTGTGATGATGTGGTGACGGGCAGTTCGGCACGCACGGCCATCGAGCTAACAGTCCCACATAAATTTGGGCTGCAGGGGACCTCTAGAGGACGTGTGCTGCCACCTCCTGCTCACAGCAGGGCTGGATCCTCCCTCACCTCTGCCTTCCCGTCTCCAAACTGAGCCACCTCACCTGGCAGGCTGCTGCGCCACCCCGTTTACCATTAGTGCCCTTCTCTAACTCCGCTATGTCCTTCTGGAGACACGAAGTGCAGAGCTGCAAGCGGGACTCAAGGCACCAGCACAGCAAAACTCTACAGAGCTGCAAAACAAAGGCAGTCTGTGTCAGTGTCAGCATCTGGGTTGTGCCCATATGCTTCTCTTTGTATGAAGCTTTTAAAAGACTTACATTTGGAGTTTAGAAGTAAGAACAACAAAAAAGTGGAAGGAGTGAGGGAAACATAAGGAGGGAATTCCCTCCCTGAAACAGGGTCTCACAGAAGGCTGCATCCAGTGGCTGGGGTGACTGCTGGGCAAGTAGCCAGCAGGGCACCTGGGCAAGCTGCAGGCTACCATGGCTGCACAGCCCCCAGCAAGGCCCTCGGGCCCCCAGCAGTGGTCACTGACACTGCAGACTGGCACAGGTGCCCCCACTGGAAGAAAAGCCAGTCTAAACGGGGCATTTAATGGGCAAGGCCTCTTCTCAGTCAACAGCGACCAGCTTCATGTGCAGACAACCCCGGGCCAGGGGGACACTCACCCTGCATGAGGCACAGGGGTGGCTCGAGCCCCAGCACGCCCTGAGCCCCAGCAGCCCTTGGCTGCAAGGTTAAACACTATTTTCAGGCTGCATGGTTAATCACTATTGTTTCTGAAAATGTGCAGCTCAAATCATGGCTTTTTGGTAGGGATGGGTGGGCTGGGGCACGCAGGGATTCCCTCCTGCAAGTGGTGGTTCCCAGTTAGACAAACACCCACAGAGTTCTGCAGAGCAAGAGAGGGATGGACACAGCCAAGGTTTAATCCAGCAATGGCCTCAACCCAGCCTTGTGCTCAAAAGGCTGAACTGAACAGCTTTTAGACCTGGCCATCTGGTGGGAGGCCCTGGCTACCACCCGAGGCCCCTGCAGCCTGGAGAGCGGTGCAGGCTCTGGGTTTGGTATTACTGCAAATGCTGTGCTAGGCTACACTTGTGCAAATATTCACAGCCCTTCAGGCTGGGCTACAGTCAGCAAGTCCAGCTACATATCAGGCAAACAGGTACAGCACATGCGAGGCCAACACTCAGTAACTTTTCTGAGTGTATCTATAAAGTCACTTAATTGGTTGCAAAGGTTTCCAGGACAAGCAGTTTTCCTTCCACCTCGCTGGAGGGAGCTGACCCTTGTCACTGAAGAGTGCTGCAAAATATTGTGCTTCTGAAAAAAAACCCAGCAGATTTCAGCAGAGCCCCTCAGCAGCTGGCACGTCACACACAGATTGCCAGAGGACAAACCTAGACCATCTCATGGTAGCTTTTCCATGGAAGGTTAAAGGAAGGGAATTCCTTGATTAATGTTCACAGATACAAAGAATAAATCACTAGTATTTGGTTAAAAATAAAAGTGCATCACTCTACACAAAACAACCTCCCAGGAGGCTCTGGCTGCCTCCTTCCATCCATCCCAAACCAGCTGGAGGTCACTACACACATTTACAGGCTTTCTTTTTACCTTCAAGCAATCCTTTGGCACTTCTCAAGCTTTTCCAATGAGTTCAGTTCCAAAGTAAACAAGGTAGAAATTTTAACAACTCGCCCACATTCAGAACTGTTAAAAAAATAATCACTAATTAGGCTTCATGAAAACAAAACGAAGCCCTCGATCTATGTACGAGCCAGTGCAGCTCAGCTGTACAAAACCAAAATCCTGCTTTGCCCATGGCGAGGCACGTCAGCCAGAAAATAAGGCCTTGACTGTCCAGGGCAGGCTCCATTAGTGCCATGGGATGCGACATCCACCTTCACACAGCGACACACTGAGAACATCACCAGGTCAATGGAGAGATTTCCAGCCATGCCAGAGGAGCACGGGATGCCCTCGAGACGAAGCTGTGGTGTCCAAAGCAGCCAGGCTTGAGGCAGAAATTAAATCCTCCAGCTACGCACACTCACCCCCAGTCTGTCGTTCTATGTGTCCCCAGCAGTGTGTGCGTGTCATGGCACAAGAAAATGGGGAGGGAGGCAAAAGAATCCAACTGACCCAGAGCCACGTGTCACACTGCGGCCGAGCTCCCTCCGGCAGCCGTTCCTCTGGCAGTGCTGGAAGCCTGGACGCTGTCGGAGCCGGGAGCGGGCAGGTCCCGCACAGACACACAGCACAGCACACCCTCAGACGCATGGGTGGGAACAAAGGGGGAGGAGAGGAGGGCAGACGTGATGGAGGAATGAGATGGCTCTTCTCCTGGCAGGGGTGCCCGTATCTGCAGCTCTTCCAGTGCCCTAGGCTCCACTGGGAGAGGGGGTGTGGGGGCTTTGGCAAGGTGACGGTTACATAAAGAAGAAGCTACGGAAAAAGAGAAAAAACAGAAGAGAAAAGAAACAGAGGTTCAGAATTGAAATGAAAAAGTGAGGGCGGGGGGGGAAACAAAGGAAGAACAACATTTTAAAGTAAGTCATGAAGGAAGGAATGCACTGGGAAGGTGTCACACACCCCAACTCCACCGGAGAGGCCTGAGCTCCCCAGGACAGCGGCTGAGGTGAGGAACAAGCTCGTGACCACCACAAAAAGCGACTGACAAACACCAGCACGAACCTACAGAGGCACCTCAAAGGCACAGAACAACCTGTTGGGAAGGCAGAGGCTGACGGGTGACCCTCCTGTCACCCCGCCACAGAACGGCAACAGCAAACATCACAAAGGCCACGCACAGACCAAAGCTTTGGGTAAAAATATATTTCCTCTCCCCACTTCAAGTGTTGGCACTATTTGGATCTGTCACCTGAAGCATATACAAGAAATAACTGAGCTTATGCTGTAAGGTTATTATTCCATCTGTAATTCAAAAACTGAAATATTTTAACATCAAATAAAGTGACAATATCTATCAGATGCATACATATCATTTGCATTAACACTGTATGTAGGTTACACAATTGTTTCGTTACAAACATGGGTTATTTTCCAATAGCAAGGTAATAAAGTCCTACATCTATGGTTTAAGGCAATCAGGATATTAAAAATGTATACAAATACAAGATTTCTACCGCTGTTCACAGCTTTGTTTTCTGTTAATTAAAAAAACCCTTCATATTTGTAGAGCCCTGTGCTGGCACACGCTGGCGAGAGCGCCATGGATATCACAGCCTGCAAATGCAAGCCGGGCCCTGGGAGAAGGGACACAGAAGGGGACTGGAGTCAAACGGATAGATCTGATGTGCTCACACACAAAAAGACACTTCCATTCGCACTTGGACGGTTCGGGAGAAGCAGAATGAGAGCTGCCTGCAGAAACATGGGTCCTGTTTAACATGGACGTGCTTCCAGAGAGACACGCATCTCCCTGATGGCATTTCAAGCTGTCAGAAGCTCAGGAGGGGGTGACAGCAGCGGCAGCTCTCCAGCTGGAGAGAAGCCCAGGGTGGGTGCCAGTGCCTGCTTTCCCTGCTCCTGGAGTGCCACAGGAGATGCATTTCAAGATGATGCATTTCACAACCACGAGCTCCAATGGCACCTTCCTACTCACTGCCCTCCCAGGAAGGAACTGTGTGATCCCCGGAAGGTTCTGGGGCAGCAAACCCATATCCATGTCCTCCTTCCCCACTGCCTGCCAGACCCACGTGTGCCCCCCTCTACAGAGCAGCCACAGCCCCTCGTAGCGACCTGGATTGTCTTTGCTTTTCCATTCTGGGGGTTTGCATCATGCCCTGGGAACATCACCATTCCAGAAAGGCACGTTTCAGCGTGCTTTCCTGCTCCTTTGTATTAGCCTAAGCACTGAAATCCACCTTGTCAGGAACATGCAGTTTTAGAGGAGTTTTAACCACCCCACTTGCAAGGAAGCGGACTTGGAGAATGTCCCAGAAAAGCACAGCTGGTCCCCTGGAGGAGCGAGGCAGGAAGGGTCAGTCTCTCACTGCTGTACTTACATGCAAAGGTGAAAGCACATCCAGCCAGACCTGAGTGTTTCATTCACTCCATGCACATCAGGGGCTACTGTGAAAAAAGGCATGGGGAAAGAAAAGCAACAAGTGCAGCAGACACAAGCTAAACATGGCCCAGGGGTTCAAGGTGGGACAAAAAAGTCATTACCATCTCCTTTGGCAAAAACCAAAACAGCACCTTTGACATCTTCAAGTTCGTGGTTTATTCCCAGTTTCTCCAAATTGTTTTCTGCTGGAGAAAAACTCAACCAAAAAGATACTAATGCACTTGGCCACAGCCTTCTGTCAAAAAGGAAAAGCTCAACTCAGCTGATTTCCCCTGCTAAACACCCCTGGAAGGGCTGTTAAATGAAGCAGGAGAAATAAATGTTAAAATTAAGTTTTCTACTTGGCACAAAACACTGGTAATTAAAAAGAGGACATGCACAGAGACAGCTGAAGCAAAGCATATTGCCACGAGCATTTGGTGATGGGCATGTGATGTGACTGTAAAAAACTCATGCAAACAACTCAAACTTCTTCCTTCCTAACTCAAGATTTTAAAGCTGAGTTTGCCAGAAGCCACAAGAACCAGAATTTCATTTTTCCAAACAACCCTGCAGCAAACCTATTTAACCTGACAAAAAGTGCATAGTTGGCAAGTCCAGGAAGGAAAAATAAAATAAAATTTTAAAAAATTAAAAAACAAAAACAACAACAAAACCAAAACAAACAAACAACCAAAAAAAAACACCAAAAAAGGATAAAAAGGTAAAGTACTTTATTTCCAGCTTATTTATCCATTTCTGCTGTCTGTCCAAGACATGGTATTTAGATATCCTCTTCCTAAAGCCATGTTTAAGCACTGGCAGCTAAAAAGCAAGACAACCCATAAGCTAACCCCCAAGCACAGTTCCCAATCCAACACTTGAGGAAAAAGTGATACAGAAAGTGACAATTCTGTCTTTTCTTTTTCCCCCAGAGAAATTCCATCTAGAAGCAAGCAAACAGCTGTAGTGGGAAACTCAGGTAGGAAGAGTTTTGTGTAAGAGGGTTTTAAAGAAGGCAGCAGGGGATTGCCTAGCTGGGAGCAGAGGAAGTGCTGGCTGTGCTGGCAGAGAAAGAAATCCAGGAGTCCCAGGGTAAGAACGGCTTGCCACTCCTTGGGCAAGGAAGGGAAAGACTCTGTCCAAAAGCAATGGCATGGAAAACACACATTAAACAGATCCATTTCCACTGTGCACTGGCCAGTGAGCGGGGCCTGGCTTATCATACACCTCCTCGGTGTGTCCTAGGGACACGTGAATGGGACATTATTCCTGCTGCAGGAGGGCTGGGGGGCAGTCCAGGGAATGTGTGTCCAGGCACCTTGTCTCCCTTGACCTGGAATTCTGGATTCCACAGCCCTGCAAGTCTGTATTTAAGTTTGTGCAGGAATGCTCCTGGAAGCTCCAAGAGGATGCTGAAGTCTCTCTCTCTCCCCTGCCCAGGCATTTGATTCCATAAGGGCTGCTAAGCCTTGCTAAGATCCCACCCATTGGAAACCAGGTAGGATTTTAAGGGAGGTTCCAAAGTGAGGCGAGTAGTGCAGGGAGAGCAGTGCTGGGAATGTCCTTCCCCGAGGAGCCGCAGCTGCTCCGCTGAGCTGCAAGAGTGGCTGCAGAACCAGGCCAGCACAGGCCAGCAAACCCAGCCACGGTCAGTGCAGACAGCAAAACACAGGAACTAATACAAATTATCATGCAAATGTCACGGCATGCAGGGTCAGTTACACTTGGTTATCTACACACACCCCCCTCCCTCTCCCCGACTGGGGCTGCTGCAACACCTCAGCTCCTGCAGGAACGCGGGTCAGGCTAAACTCCAGGTTCAGCCACGCCGTGGGCTGGCTGGGACATTCCTACAACGCTCATTCCCCTGGGGCTGGTGAATCCAGGGGCTCCCTCAGCACAGGGCTTCCGCAGCCAGCAGCGCTGGGGACACCTGAGCCAGTCAATACCTGAGCTGCTGACATCCAGCTCTGACTCTCGGTTCAAACTGGGGACCAGAAGTTATTTACTGCTGATGGTTTTGGTGAGAAAAATACATGGTATCATCATTACCTCGACCCTCCACCCACCCCTGAACTTCCACTGTACCCAGTCCCTCTTCCTTCGTGTTCCCACTATGTTATTAGATGAGTTAATAGTTATTCGTGTTAAAAAATGGAAAAAAAATATAAAAAGAAAACAGATGGCAGAGACACATTACTGCAAAAGCAGGTGAATGCAGGAACATCCTTGGCTCGACAGGCTTTATGTGAAGCTTGCACTGCAAGTTAAAAAAAAAGAACAAAAAACAAAAAAGTTAGCACTAATTGAACTCAAAATGCCAAAAAAAAATAAAGAAAGCCAGGAGAGCCGACACCAGTAACCCGCTCCGGTGGGTGGGCATGCAGATGGATTATGGATTTACAAAGAACTTCAACCTCAAGGCTGGGCTCTACTGCAGCCTATGACAACCAAAAGTAAAAAGAAAAACTGGGTGGACAGAACTACTGACCAACCAACCATGTAAGTTGGTTGAGGTTTTACAGCCTGTCACCACAGTGCTCGGTGGCTTTAGGGTTCATTTTTTCCCAGCTGGGACATGGGTGCAGGTGTCCAGCTCAGGGTACTTCCCCATGGGCATCCTTGCAGAAGGTAACTCAGGTATCTCACACCTGGACACCAGGATGTCTCCAAGCCCTTCAGCTTTCAAAACCAGTTCAGATCCTTCAGGCATCAACAAATCCCTTTTTACAGGGCGTTGGGCCAGGCCCTGACACAGGTGTTGCAGCTCAAGGACTGCTTTGGGACCGAGCATGGCCCCTGATGGCCAGACCAGGCACACTGGACTGGGAACTTAAATGGAAAGGAAACAGAAAAAAAAAAAAAAAAAGTTTACACTTGGCTTTCAGAAGAAGCTTTAAATAAACCAAGACAGAACCCAAACAGATGGTCCTGGCTCCTGGGGGGCTGCGGATGAGCAGCAACACAACGGCACATGTTGAGGCATGTGGCCATCCACCCAGCAGCAGGCAAGCACCAGAAGGCTGCTTGCCGCTCCCACTGGGTCTGTCGCCAGGAACTCTCTCCAGATTGGTCAGGTTGGAAGCACAGTCCCATCCCAAAACTACAGCAGGGGCTCGGTCAGTGTGCTCAGCCCCACGTTCAGGCGAGGGCATGAGTCTGCTGTGCAATCACCTCCTCCGTGCCTGAGGTACACAGGTGTGCTGTCCCCAAACACTGCTGCTCTCAGGCCAGAGCCCCAAACATTTTAGATAAAAAAAGAGGATAAACTAGAGAATTCCTGGAGGAATACTCTGGACATCAGGAAGGCCAAGATCGCCCTCATGGGGTCAGGCCAGCAGCAGATTCCACCCTGAGCCTTCCCTCCGGCATGCACAGCACAGTGGAAAGTCTCTGTTGTCCACATTAGAGAAATCTGATCCCACCTTGAGAAAAGAAAGCATTCCCGTGAATTACTTTGTGGGGAGGCTGCAAGGGTCAGGCACAGCAAGGATTTCCTCTAGCAACTGCACAAGAAGCACCACAGGCCATGGCAGCAGAGAGAGGTTGGAAGCCTTAACTACACAAACTGCAGCTTCACATTAGAGTGCAAGGAGAAGCTTAAAGCCTTTAGAAAACCAAGGTGTGCTACAAGGCAGGAGCATCAGCATTTCCCTTTAAAGCCTCTGTTAGTACCTCTGACACTAGAGAACAACTGCAGCAGGTACAGCACCTTGTGTGGAGCCACACAAAGGACACGCTAAAACACGGGCATGTTCCTCGAGGCTGGATTTCTGTGAATGCAGCAGCAAAGCAGAACCTGCGTTTGTCACAGTCACTGGGAACACCCTGTCTCACCCACGATGCTGGAACCAAACAGGAGCTCATGCTGACTACCCATAGGGACAAAACTCCCCAGACCATCTGCACTGCACTGGTCCTACAGCTAAGAGATTAAAAAATCTGACTGCACAGTTCTAAAAAATATTAGGCTGCCAACTCTGTTTGAGAGAAAAGGAAAAGGATCTTGAAAACTTTCTGTTCTTTTTAGGGAATACACCACCATCTCAGGTGAGAGAAGACAAGTGTTCCAGGCTATCTGCAGAAGGGTGTGTCAGCATGCCTGGGCCTTAGCTGCTGACACTTGCTGGTTCCAGTGCTCAGCCCGACACCCATGGGTCTGTAAGGACGTCTCCCCGAGCAGAGCACACAGCACACAGCACTCCATGGATTCTGGTGGGGGCCCACGGCCACGTCCTCAGCCAGCATTGAGCAGCATGGCTCCATAGGAGCTACATCAATTTACATCAGCTGAGGAACCAGCCCCAGGCCCTCCCCACCTTCCCGGGGGCAGCAGCAACCAATGTTGGGCACCGAAGCAGCGGCAGAGACAGGGGCCATGCAGCGAGTGTCAAAGCTGTAAAAGCCCAGCACATCTGCAGTACAACTGCTGCCAGACAGCTCAGGCCAGGCTCGAGCTCCCAGGCTAGCACGGGAGACACAAGTGTCTGAGCCACATCCCTACTGGCACGCGGCTCTTCCAGGGGTGCCAGCTGGGCGTTAGTCACCCGGGTTACTCTAAGGAACACCCCCTTCTCTCTCGGGCAGTGAAAGCAGCGTGGAACTGTCATTTTTGTGTGTGGGTTAACCAAGTGTTTTCCACTGGGATCTGCTGCATCCCCAGCTTGACAGCTTTCCCAGTGGCAGGTACCAACTAAGCACCCTTAGCACAGGTGACTCACAAAGGACTTGCATGAGCACCATCCTGCTAGGAACAGAAAAAGCCAGTGGAAGGTAAAGGATTACACTCCTAGGATACGAATATAAAATAGTAAAAAAACAGTGCCATGATCTTGCCTAAAAGGTAAGGGTTTCTTAGCTTATTATGTCAACTTGATACAACCACAAACGCCATTTAACTGCAATTACGGTACCATAGTAGTTTGTTTTTCTAAAAAAATACAAAACCAAAGCTTCTTGTCTTTAAAGCAAGCTTCCAAATAATCACTTTTGGCACTAGCATTCCCCATGTAAAAATAACATGGTGGTTTTGGTTTCTAATTTACTTCTACTTACAACTATAACCTTAAGGAATGGGAACTGGAGACCACCAGTGAAAGAAAGGATAGGTAGCAACTCCCTTAACAATTCTGGCTCAGGTAGATAAATCTGAGTCCAGAATACCCCACAGTTACAGAAGATGCTGAACAGATCACAAATCAAACCTCCACCATCCAAGTGCTCTCCCATACCAGTCAGACTTGAACATAAAATTTGAAGGTACTCTTCTAGAGAAAAATTAAGAGCATGTCCCTGGCCCACCCTTTAGAAAAAAAATTATTTTATTTGATCAGGCTGAGAAAAGGCCTGTTTCCAGTCTGGTAATGGGGAAAAGCAAATACAGACATGCAGCAAGAAAGAAAAAAACAACCTCCCAAAACTTGTAACAAACCCTACAAAGGATGTGGGTGACATCCGCTTACTTTTTCTTGTCCTTGTCTTTCTTGGTTTGTTGAGAACCTGCCTGCTGAGCCTGTGACTGTAATAGCTGAGCTGCTGCCTTCTTCTTCTGAAAGTTGTTCAGCTCTTCCTCAAGTTCCTTCTTTTTGTCTTCCACCTTTTTCTTCTCTTCTTGGTGAGTCCTCTTTAGATGGTCAAACTTTTCGTGAAGCTGCCGGGACAGAGACAGTGAGAATTGGGTGGGAAGAGAAGAATGTTTCACCCTGATTTAGTGGTAATGATGTCCCAAGTGTTGCTGCTGGCACTGAGGCCTCCCTGGACTGACTGCGAGCCATCAGCCTGTCCCCAGCCTGCCTGACTCGGTGAGAAAAGCCCTGCAGGTGACATTCACTGGCACACAGATACTGGGAATTCCTGTAGGAATCCAACAGGTCTCTGGACACTTCCACACCCCCACATTCCATCCCTCAGTGCTCCGTACCTAGCGGACTCTACCACACTCGTGCAAAGAAGGAAACATGAGCACTGAGGGCTGTACTCTTCTCTGTACCTCTGCAGCAGCACAGGCTTCTCCAGGAGGCCTGAGGAACAGCTTCCGGCCCTAACAGGACATTTTCTGTAAAAACCCTCACAGAGAGCCCTCCGAGTTACAATATACTCACATCCTTCTCTGCTTCCTTCAACTCTGCTTCCTTCTCCTTCACTCGCATGACAAACATCTGCCTCATCTCGTCCTCCTTCTTCTGGAGTTCGCCCAGGAATTCATTCCTCTTTGCTTCGTAAGTCTCTTGGAGACTGTTAAAAGCACACGAAACCCATTCAGAGCAGTGTTTCAAGCACAGTCATCAGCTTCCAGCCTTAGCACTTCCGTTACCTTGCCATGAAACACGGTCAGAGGTCCCCGACTACACCAGAGGCACGATCACCTCCTCCGAAACTGTCCCAGCTTGCTAGGTGGCAGCAGTGGGAAACGAATGGGAAAGGATCCCTGCTCAGGATCCCGTTCATCACTCAGCAGGCAGCATGACTGTTCTCGAAAAGAAGCAGCCACTATGTAAGCGCCTGCAGCAATCCCCGATGCCCACAGGGCTTGTGATCCCTCAGTCACACCTCCTCCCTTCTCCCTCTGTCCCCAGTCTCTTCATTCCAAGTGCAAGATTTGTGCAGCAGGCCCAGAGTGAAATCTGCCTCCGTGTAAGCACGACACTGACACAGAGCAAAACTCATCTTCACTACTCATTGCTAATAGATTCAGATCAGGGGCTTGATTTAAATAAAGCCACTCTGGACGGCTGCCCTTTCCCCTTTGGCTTTTCCAAACAATCAGCAGCCTTCCTCCTCCAAATAACCACAGTGCTGGATTCCTTCATTCCCCCTCTACTCCTTGGCATTCCTTTATTTCCCCAGCAGTGAGATAGGCAATGAAGACTTGGGACATAAAATATGTTGTCCACGTACCTCTGAGATTTTTAAAGCCTCTTAGGAACTCTGGACGTCAAATTCCTCTTTTGTTTTATTCCTTAAATGGATTTGGATAGCCCAGCTATAATGATAGTGTGGGAATGATAACTATTTCCCCCAAGAGGCTTTTCTGAAAGTGCATTTTTTAAATGAAAACTCCACCGAAGTCACACAGACACGTTGCATCCATGTGCCTAAGGAACACATTAACCATTGGACCAGTGGAAAATTCTAATCCCAATAAAGTCAAGCTTTTGCTTTTCCTGGCAGTGCTGGGGGTTTGGGTGGCTTTTTTGTTGGTCGGCTTTTTTTTAAGGGGATGCAGTATTGAGCTGGGGAGCACAACTTGTCAGATTATGCCAAGTCTTGTATTTAACTCTGCTAATTAATGGGCACTTCAGTTACTTCCTAAAATACTCTCCAGACAGGATGCCCAGAGCTGTTCTGGCACAGCACTGGCCGCCCCGGAGAAATCACACCATTCCACATGACCACACCAGCTTCCTACACATGGAAGCAAAAATACTGATTCTAAAAATGACAAAAATCCTTTCGTGGGCGAGCAGGCCAAGAGTCATCTTTGGATTCTTACTAAATGCAGAACCAGACCTCTCAGAGCAGATAGACTTCAGGAGACTTGAAACAAAATCTCCCTAAAATTCAGTCTTGGATTTAATCCTCTGTGACTGTGGACACTGAAACTCAAATTCCTAAGCCCTTCTGAAGGGTCTGGCAAAGCCCGAGGGGAGGTGAGCCTCTGCTGCTCAGTGAGCACAAAGTGAATCCGCAATTAGTGACTCGCTGTCCTAGGGAGCAGCAGAGCCTCACAGAGTGAAATGGAAAGCTCCGCACACAGCTCCATTGGATTCTAGAATGCAAACCACTTCTTCCAAAGCTCAGTTCCAAAAACACAACGCCAGGTGATGGACAAGCAGGAAAGGCCTGGCAGGAGTGGGAGGTGCAGGGGTTTCCTGTTAAATTGTCCCAGGTTCAAAGCTTAATTCTCTGCTGCAGTGACTCTGACTTCCAGAGGAGCCAAGTTCTCAGAGAAACTGGCCTGGCAACTCCCAGGCTGCATGTGAAAAAAACAATTACAGCCCTAAGGAATAACAGTCCAAACCAGCTGGGATCCCTGCAGCTTTACACAGGCAAAGATGACAAGGGAATTGGCTTTTAAGTACACAAACATATGAACCTAAATTACAAGAGTAACTTGATTTCCCAACACGCCCCCACAAACTGAAGGATGTCCTGGCAAATAATTTTATTTGAAAAAGGAGTTATTTTGAAAACCTTAACCAGAGCAGCAGAGAATCCAGCCCACAACAGACACAGGACAGCAGAAGGGTCTCTGTGCACAGGACCCCATTTCATGGAGCTGATGCCTGTTGAGATCCTGGTGCTCCCTCCTGACCTCCTGCAGCCTGGCCAAGCAAGGTGGGTGTCTCAGACATCACCAGTCACCCTTTCCCACACCTCACGCAAGCCCCTACACAGCACCAATGGTTTGCTGGGACCTCCTGCCCTGCTCCCCCTGAGATTTGCCGAAGGCTCCCTGCTCCTCGCTGATGCAAGCTGGCTGAAGAGCAGCAGTTCCTGTGGCTCCCAGGGTCAGGATGCAGGGAAAAGCATCCTTTTGATCCCTGAGCTCAGAGAACATGTCTTTCTCATTTCAGATATACATCAGCCTCGGCCGAACAGCTTGGGATCATAGGTTGTGTTTGTTTATTGGAGGGAAAAGGCACCCAGAGTGAAGTGCTCCAAACTAGCACGTACCAGATGGAGAAATTCTGTACATTTTCATTTCCTTTCTACTTATAGCTTGGTCAAAAGAGGCCTCGTGTACAGGAAGCAATGGAAATTCCTCAGATTCCTCCAAAGGAAGGGCTGAGCCCATCTTAAGCCATTGCTCTCCAGAAAGGAAATCCAATAAAGCTTCACACTTGGGCTTAGTAACAGAACTGGGCTTGACTGATTCCAGCAGAGTTTCTGTGCTGCAGAAGAAGTGCAGCTGCATCAACTCAGCAAGTCAGAAGTAAGACCCCAAACCAGTGGCAAACCCTGACACACACATGCGTTACAGGGGCAAACCCGCACCAGTGCACTGGAATTCTGACTGCCTTCCCCAGCGGGCAGAGAGGAGCGTGGGATGCTGTAAGGCAGGGGGTGCAATTATTGAGGAAAAGTTGGGGAGGAATGGGAAACAGGAAATGAAAGCAGAAAACAAACACTCCCTCCCAAATTCCCACACAGCTGGTGTCTCTGGCTAATGACTTGGGCTTCAGACCAATAAAGCTGTCTGACAGAATGAAGTATGTCTTCAGTCATCAGCCAAACCTCAGGCATGAGACTGTGGCACCCTCTTCACAGCTCACCTTGGACCAGCTGTGAAGGGCTCTAGGAGGGTCAAAAGAACACCTACCCCAGGACATCCACTTTGGTAACTCAGCACACGGGCCGCCTTCCCCTCAGCATGGACACAGCTGCCCTTTTCCTGCCCGGGAACTGCAGGCAACCCTGAGCAGCAGCAGAGCAGGCTGGCTGCAAAGCACAGCAGTGCCTGAGCGGCAGGTCCCCACCTGAAAGGCTTGCTGTCCGGATCCGTGTCCTTGAACCCCATCTCTTCCAACTTGCAGCGCCTGTACAGCTCGTAGTGCCGGGTGTGCGTTTGCTCCCTCAAGTCCTCCATGTTCACCCGGATCAGCATCTCCCTCAGCTTCACAAAGTCACAGTGGTTTTCATTTTCAACTGCAGAAACCACAGAATGCCCACGGAGAGAACATTAAACCTGGGAGTTGGGTCCCTCTCCCCTTTCCCTGGATCTGGGTCCCAGTGTAGCAAGCCTCAGAGATGCTCAGGCACACAAGCAGAACTCTGAGTCAGCCTGCACCTAAATGCCTTGCTGAACTGGGGCTGAAGCCATCCCACGCCAACATGGGCCTCAGTTCAAGGCCTTGCACTGGATTTGCAACATCTCTGTGTTGCCCATGTGTCACAGAGCTCCAGTCTCCCCACCCATTTTTGCACCAGCAAGGTGATGATCCGTTTGCACACGGGATTTCACTTCCCACTCAAACCCACTCGAAATCCTAGCACTCACAGGGGCTCACACAGGCAAAGACTAAACTAAATCTCAAACTATCTGGTCCTAGTTTTATGGGAACAGCAAGAACCCAGCAAGACACAGGTCAAGTCCAAAACTTCCCAAACACATCAACTTCTTTCCTAGCTGTTTGTCTCAGTATTACCCTCTAGTGTATTCAGCTGAAATCTCTGACGCTGCTTCAGGGTCAGCTGGTATTACTGAGAAGCCAGAGAGTTTTGCAGAATTGCAGGGTGAACACTCCCCCTGCAGCTTCCTGGGCCGTTCTCCAACGGGATACACAACTGAAGCCACAAGGAGACCATCACCGTCTCAATCCAGTACTTCTCAGTGCTGGTTGGAAAGCAAGGATCAGCTCTGTATTCCTGGCAGCTTCAGTAAAGCCCGGGCTGCAAACAGTGCCCTGGCCAAACTCTGTCCTCCTGCAGGAAAGAGCTTTTGGCTCCATGTCCAGACCTAAGCTGTGCTTTCCCAAGCCAGATTTCGCTAAGGGCCATCCAGAGATCAATACATCTTGGATCAGATCTTGGGACAGGATGAGAAGGCCTTGTTTGTGCCTTTGGTAACGTACCCTGCACGACACCCCAGGGGTACTGCCTGGCTTTTGCCATCTTATTGCCGATCTTCACTTCTTCGGTGCTGCCAACCACGGCAAAAGGAAGGTGGACCTACAAAGGGAAAGGGACAATGAGGTTGGGGATTTCCTTTGCTGCCTTGCCAGGGATTGTTTCTCAAGAAAGCTGTTTACTGGGGCAGCTCTGCTCGATTTAAGTTGTTTAAATGCCTTTGCAATTCATCTGGTGTTTTAGGAAGAGCAACAGGACAATCTGGATGAAAAACCTGATCAGACTTAAAGCCCGAAATTCTGAAGTCCTAAAAATACAAGACATGTACATATTCTCCATTTAATTACAAAGCACTACTGTCTTAAGCACAGAACAAGCCTTATAAACTGGAACTGAATTTGTACACTGAGAAAAAAGAGCCACGAAACAATAAAAAATAAAATAAAGGACATCCTCTCAAGGAAGGTAGGCTAAAAATTCAGGGGGATTCTGCTGCTACAAAGAACTGCTAATGCTTCCTCTTAAAGAGGACAAAGCTGTGAGCAAGGGGAAGAGCGGAGCTGACCCAGCCCTGGGCTGACATGTCTGAGTCATGGAGCTCTGCTCCGTGTCCAGGTCTCTCTGTGGGTGTGGTGGTGACAATGTGGGATCTACTCCCAGAAGTGTGGCTGCTGTAGAGGGAGCTGGCCTCAGCTGCCAGCCCAGCCCTGTGGAACTCTCCCCTTGCCAAAGGGGCTGGGTGCAAGCTCCGGGAGTGGGAGCAGTATCAGCGAAGCCACGGTCACAGGCTGGATGGGAGGGGAAAATGTCAGGGCACAGGAGATGGGATTATCTGGCAAAGGGGTTTCCCAACAGCCAGGTAGCACCTGAGGAAGGCAGAACACCACACACAATGCACCCTGGTAGAGCCACATCCCTTCTCTGTGCCAGCTTCTCCCTGCTCAGTACAACACAGACAGGGAAGAGAGGCAACAGGGAGCTTTGGAGAGGGTCTAACATCCAGCCAGATGATATAATTGCCCATCTACAAGCAGTTGAGCAGGAAAACTCACAATAGCCTTCAAGCAGCAAGGAAATAGCTTAATCTGAATCCACTTGCTTTAGGATTGGCACATCCTCTTGGGGCCAATCAACGCGTCACTGCCAGCAACGCTGAGCTCAGGTTCCTCCCTTGGCACCCTGAGTCAGGCCCATGGCAAACAGCTGCTTCCCTTGGTAACCCCCACTAAAATGTTTGCTCTAGTCTAGCCCTGAGTGCCCTCAGCTCCCACCCTGTTGCTAGAGGAAGGGGAGGAGGTGAAAGCCAGAGCCGCCAATGGCCACGAGCCCTGCCCTGCAGAGAGCTGGAACTTCAGTGCCGGTGCCCCGTTCCTGCCGGAAACTGAAACAAAGGCGGCAGTGAATCACCCCCACTAACCAGCGAGTGGTCGTTTGGGACAGGAAAGCCAAACCTCAGCTCTCTGCCCTGACCGCATCGGGGCCCTGCTTCCCATCCTCTTCCTTTCCTGAGATGGGAATACTGCAACAGGGGGAGGATATGAAAACTGCAACAGGGGAGGAGTGTTTGTCACACCATGAAACATAGCAGACCAGGTATCTCCAGCCCCCAAAAACCTTCTGGCCAGGCTGATGTCTGTGCTTAGACTGCAGTTTTAAAGCCAAGTAAGACATGGCACAGCCATTACGGAGAGGCCAAGGCAAAGCAAGGGCAGCAACCCCCCAGATAACATACACTCATGGTGGCATTGATCTCGGCCACCGTCTCCTCGTCGGTCGGGAACTGGTAGATCTGGACACCGTTGCTGACCAGCTCGCTCATGATTTTACTCTTGAACTTGTGCAACTCGTTTTTTGCAATGGTGTCAGCCTTGGCAATGATTGGGATGATGTTCACCTGCAAGACAGGACAGCAGCTCCACATACAGGACTGCACAGGTTATGTCACCAGGAGAGGACAGAGCAGGACATGCAGCGACAGCCCTAAAGTGCCACCAGCCAGCACCCCCAGCAGATGAACTTCCCTGGGGCTGCTGCTGCCAGCAGCACCACCTCAGACAGGATTCCCAGGCAGCAGCGATGATGGCTTTAGAAAGAAGTCAAATGTAATTTGGCAACATGCTATTTCCTGTCCTGTCGTATTCCCCTCCTCACCCGAATTGGCTGGACAGGAAATGCTGTCATAGATTATTATGAGCTGCTCCAAAAAATAAGAAGGGAAATGACCATCTCTGCACATCCCCTGGCACCGCAGCAGGCTGGATCCCTGCGGGAGCCATGCTCAGACAACAGCCTCTCACGGGCCCTGGCTCAGGGGGTGTCACCAGGGACACTGGAGGGGCAGCAGAGCCGCTGTCACCTCACGGAAGGTGGAAGCAGATGGTCCCTATCCAGCCCTGGGACACACAGGGCAGGGGTTGGCAGTAACACAGGCACGCTTCCCCCACCTGTGTGCCCTCACGTGCCCCCAGACACGGCTGCACTGTAGGACCAGGGTTCACTCCTCCCTGCACTGCTCTGAGATGAAAGATCAGTTACTGACTCTCTTCCCGAGACAGGCTGTTGGCAAGGATAAAGATCCTGCCTTCTTTCCCTTTCTCCTCCCTCCAGAGGGACAGTTTCTGCTTTTGATCTTGGATTTGCTTTTCCCTGCAACAGCAGACAGAAATTGTACTGAGGATAACAGTGATATCGACCTATACGGAGGGATTTTAACTACAGTACTTGAAAATCCTCTTCTATTACATCACTTAATTCTGTCTGGAGTTATTAAATCCCCCTTGGCCAAAAAGATAGAACAGGAATGTCAATTAGCTCACTTGGGATAAATCTGCATAACCTTATTTTCAGTTGAATAGGGCAGGGAATCTTCTCCATCACCACATAAAACTCAATCAATTGGCCTCTCTAGGAAATAAAGAACCACTGTCATCACTGATGTCCTGCAGAATCAGGATCCAATGAGCCAAAGGTGCACAGTGGACTGATTTAAATTGCTTAATCATGATGGAAAGGAGCACAGAGAAGGCTCAGTTTAGCTACTCAGGCCCTACATTTGAACCTCAGTTATTTCTCCTAGAAGAGGTGAAATCTCCTTTAAACCATGATTTCAACCAAGCCCATGAGAATACCTGGAAAAGCATATGCCAAGTAACACGTTTATTCAGACTCTTGTTTATGACATCACAGCTAGAACACCACTACATTTGCCATAGTAGATCAAATCACTGTTTTCGCCTAGCTGGATGTTGTCAGAGTGAGCAGACAAAGCACTTTCGTTTGTTTTTCACTGATTCGAAAGACAATCTGAACTGTCTTTATTGACTTCAAAGCTTAGCTGAGGAGCACGTGGCCAAGTTCCTTGCCTGAGGTAGAGCTGGAAAAAAGTAGGAGGCCAAACTCTCAATAAATCTCTGCAGCATGTGAAGCAGAATAATGACCCATTCTAGCAGCTGACCCGAGGTACACTTCTCACACTTTTTGTCTGCAATCCTCCACTACTAAACCCAGACATTATTTTCCTGAGCAGATGGCAAGATAATGAAAGCACTACAGGTGACAAAGGCTGCAAGTACCTTACTGTCGAGCTTCTTCATGGTGACCAAGTCGAGGGACTTGAGCGAGTGTCCGGTGGGAGCGATGAAGTACAGGCAGGCGTGAATCCGCGTGTCGTGGTAGTTGAACAGGGACCGCTTGATCTTCAGCTCTTCCTGCAGGTAGGCTTCGAACTGCGCGTCGATGTACTCTACTATAGGCTTGTAGCTGGAGAGGGGAGGCACAGAGAAAAACGGGGAATTGGCTGCAGGGACCATACGGGTCACTGCGGGACACTCAGGAAGCTTCAGGGGTGCTCTGTATGTTACAGGACCTGTCCCACCAACCTACAGTCCCTCCTTCACAAGGGTGTGTTTCCACCTGGTGCACAAGCAAAGCGTAACAGACATAACAGCCCTGGATTTTAGGTGCATGGAAGCCACACAAGACTGCTACCCTGAAAAACAACGTATTTGGCAGTCTCTCCAACTAAAGACCGAGCTGCTGCTCTGCCAATCTCACAGAAAATCATCTAACATAGAAAAGTTTAAACACGAAATCATGGCCTACTCCCTAGCTTGTCCAAAATCTCATCATCTTAATAAAGCAAAGAGAGACTCACAAGATAAGAGGGACTTTTCAGGAACTGAATCCTGTGAGGAAAGCTCAGAAGACAACTGCACCATTCATGGACTTTGATGGGACCATTTTGTTGGAGAAAAAGCAGCTCATGCAATGTTCTCCCTCCACCAAGGGCAGCTTCACGGATATCACTAGATAGGTTTGTAAAATGACTGTTGCTCTGGTTTTTTGGCTTATGGAAATTCTGCCTTTGACCATGAGACTCTGAAAACCTCAGAGGCATGTGCAAAGAAAGCAGTTGGGAGAAATATTAGAGAAAGCCCATAAAAAATGCGGTGCAAAGGAGGACTGGGCAGCCTCAAACCAGGAGCACAGAGCAAATCGCATCCACCACAGCCATATGTGCCTGGACACAGCAGGAGAATGAAAGCTCTCCTTAAGCCCTGCTGCCCTGGACCTGCCCTTCTCTCCACGGAGTCAGGTAGGAGCAGTATTGCTTCCAGGAACTGGGAAACACCCCCAGGACATGGAGGGCCCAGAGTGAGGCCCTGGTGACCTCGGAGAGCATCAGCGCCAGGATTCCTCTCTGGCAGGGCTCGGTTTACCTGTCATCCTTGTTGATCTGGTCGCCAAAGCCCACCGTGTCGACAATGGTCAGCTTCAGACGGACGTTGCTCTCCTGCAGCTCGTAACTCCGGGCTTTCAACCTGACGCCGGGCTCGTTGTGCGTGGCGGGCTCGCTCTCAAACTTGGTGTTGAACAGAGTGTCCATCAGCGTTGACTTGCCGATGCCAGTTTCACCTGAGCACACAGAGGAAGCATTAGGATGGGGCCACTGCCCTCCCTGGCCTCTTTCTCTGGCACATTCACCAGGTTAAGGAGTTATACCACTTGGGCAGCAGTGGAATTAGGCTACATGCACATTGCTAAGCAAGATAATCCCGGCGGAACAGATGTCTTCAGAGACAGTCCCCATCTTTACCAGTGCCCCAGGACTGACCCAGGAACTTTCTTTACGGAAGCAAGTTGAAAATTCTCTAAACTCCATATCTGATTCCCTGATTTTGTTTCAGCCTTTTTAAGGCAGTTTTGTTGTTTCAAGATCATTCAAAACCCATAGCGCAAGTTAAGACAATAAAAATCTGAGACACAGAAATACATATGGAGTTCTTCAAAAACCACACTGCTTAAATACCAACTTTTTAGACTATTACAGTGTCATTAATCCCCAGTGCAATTAGTAACACGGATGAAAGCATTAGCCTAAATCCCATTTTTAAGTCAAAAGTATTTGTTTAGCAATTACACTCTCCAACAGCTATTGCTACACATGCTGTGAGCAGGGGTGGGCTGAGGCAACTCACATGGAAAAGCCAAGTCCTAAACTTATGGCACAGACTGCTCATGGCTGTAGCAGTGACTTTTAGGGAGCTCCTGATGTGAACTGCTGCGTGCTGTGCCAGATAGGCTCTGCAGCATTTCACACCCCGATTAGAAGTCTCACATTACAACACCAAAGTTCATTGTGTCCTCTCTCAAATCACAATTTTAGACAATAATTTTTTTCACGGGTGAGATTTCTGTTCCTTGGCCAACTGCAGCAGTTTATGTGAAACTTTAATACGGGGTGAAAATCGGTGGATGAGCACATTTCACATGAAAGAAAAGAGGTGGATCAAATTGCTAATGGAGACATATTAAGTCACACTAAGAAAGGCATATTTACTGCAAGAGAGAAAGGCAATTAATTTATGCCGTTTTGATCAAAGAGCTGCCTGCTAATCAGCTGTTCCCTGCTGGATTGAAATGGTTTCATGCTGCTACAAGAGTCACGTGAGGGTTGGGAGCTTGAGTGTGTACAAGTGCAACTGTTCTCTTATCTCCTCTTTTCACAAGCAAAGCTACAGAGAGGAATCGGGTTTGCCAGATTTGTTTTCAGGCAGCTCACAGAAATTCTCAATTTGCTGGAGAAAAATCACAGTCTCAGGGTTGTGGCGTTTTTCCAGCTAATTAATGTAACTAATTAGAAGGGACAATACTCCCCTCTTGGAGGCTTAAATGAACAATGAGGGGAAAGATGATGTTTGCAGCCTGCACTGCCAAGCTAAGAGAAAAACCCAGCAGTTTTGTCCATTTACAGAACCAGATTCTGGGTTCACTGACAAGCCAAAGCTGGCTTGGCTCACAGCTCCCTGGGGCTGAGCAATGGATTTCCAACTGCGGAGTATCCACAGAATACCACGACAGCAGCTACTACCTCCCTACAGCCCAGAGAAGATGCTGCCTCCTCGTATTTCACCCCCTGAGCAATTTGGGAAAAGTAACTCAGGCTACAAAACCAACTTGCAGCACTCGGATTAAATACAGCAGAGGACAGGTGACAGGCTTTGTTCTCCAGTACATCATGTGGAGACTAAAAATGGCATCGTTTCCAACTGGAGAAACTAAGAATGTAAGGAGACAGGCAAACTCTCGAAGTAAAGGAATGCAATTTGGTGAGAAACAGCCTCCACACCCAACCCAGAAAAAAGCAGATTTAAGTTAACATCCTTTTAAAAATACATGTAGTTCCCAAGTTTGCTCTGTTCCCTTATGGGCAGCCTTTGGGGAAAGCAGAACCACTGCATGATCAAAGGGACAGATTTTAACAGCTAGAAATTTCCATGTTTTGACTCGGAGGAAAGGGTAGAGAAAGGGGAAAGAGGAATACTAGATTTCACCGTGGAGCAGCTCTGGGAAGACCAGTGTCACTTCCCTGCCAGCATGGCCCGCAGTGGCTCAGCCCTGCCGTGGGCAGAGGGAGAAGGTGGGAATGTGAGCCTGTGACCCCCCGAGGGCCCAGCAGGGTGACCTACCCACGCAGAGGATGTTGAAGCAGAAGCCCTGCGACGTTGACTTGTTGACCAGCTGGTCCGGGAGGCTGTCGAAGCCCACGTGGCCGGACAGGGACAGGTTCCTGAGGTCATCGTTCTGTAAGACCCAGAAGAAATGCATTGAACAGAGTAGCAACACTCCTGTCAGGGAAGAAGTCCTGTCAGAACTGCATTAAGGACACTTAGGCTTTTGGGACACAGAATCTGTGTCTTAGGTTTTCCTCCCAAATGCACTCTCCTTTTTCTTCTATCCATCCCTGCTGTGGGGCTCAGAAGCCAAAATGTCCCCAACCCCAAGGCAGGCAAACACCACCACACTGGTTCTCCACACCTGTCACCAATAAGCCATGATTCTTTACCAATTTGCAACACCCTAATACTGTTTCTGAGGCCCCAGCATCCCATATCCCTAGGGTTATCCTAAGACTATTTAGGCGGACACCTGGAAAAGAGAGTGGAACACAGTGAGAGCTGTGAGCTGACCAGTTCCCATTTAGTTGGTGATGCAGCTGAGGCTGCCTCCTCCATGTTCACCGCACAGCTACACAGCAGAAACCAGCCAACCTCCCACCTCAGAACTTCCCCAGCAGCATGGGAAATTCCCCGAACTTCCCAGTGAGGCTGGCTCTCTCAGAAGCACACTGAGGAGTGACACAGGTTGTGACATAGACCTGCTTGCAACTCCAGAAGTTATTGCTGACAGACACCAGTGTAGGCGAGCAGAGAGCCAAGGTGGTGCTCTCCTTGGCTCAGTGTGACAAAGGGAAGGAGCAGCTCTCAGCCTTGCCCTATCCTCCCAGGACTACAGGGGAAACGCCAACACTCTCGTGCTTTTCCTGCAACCCTTCGGCATGGCCACAGCAGGACACAGCTCAGATAGCAACAGTGCCTCTAGAGCCAGCTAAAACTCTTTGCAGCTTTTCCAGGCTTTGACAGGAAGGGAATAAAGCGAGCATGCTGCTCTGCCATGCCTTGGTTTACAAATAACCTCATCTGACACGAGGTGAGGAAGCAGGGCACCATTCCCAGAGACATTTTGTACAGCAATCCACAAAGAAACTCAGAAAAACAAGCTGGCCCAGTTACCTCTTCCCTGGCAAGTCATAGTTATGTCAAGGTCCCAAGCACAGTAAAACAAGCAAACAAAAAAGCCCCCACAAACCTGGCAGACCTAGAGCAGCTCTGCTGTTATTTCACAACATTTTTCTCCTCAAGTTTGTTGTCCTTAACTTGGAAGACACTAACCTTTCTCCAAACCCAAACACTTCCAATGGAGTCACTCCACCAAGGCCACAATAAATTACAGTCATGGGCAGCTTCAGCCTGGCTTAAAGACGCTGGAAGCACCAACTTCTCTCCACAAAGTCAGTGGGGTTTGGACCAGACATGGGCAACTCTTTGGTTGTTAAGAATCCAAAGCAGAGCAGGCCTTCCCACTCTCTGCACAACTGCTGAGCAGCTCCATTTCCCTCCTCAAAACATAACAGAAGAGCCACCAGTTGCAAGGAGAAACGAGTTACGTCTGGGCTGAGTGTTGATGAAAATAGACCTAAAGAAATACAAAAATTCCCTGAGAAAAGCAACATCTCCAAGTGAAAATGTCTCTGTCTGTGCCAGGACTCTGGGCAAAGGGCTCCTTTCTGCCATGCTGAAACACAGAGCCTGGCACTTGTGCTAGACACCTGAGCCTTCTCTTAGCATCTAAACCAGGCTTGTCCACAGGTAAATGCCAATCTACCAGCCTGTTCACCTCCACCTCTGTGTGCTGGGAGCTGCTCACCAGCACCACACCACAGAAGCTTACGGTGATTAAGAGATGCCACCTCCTTCACTCAGGCTGGGTAAAGAAAAACCACACAGAAAGGCCATCACCTCATTCACCTACACTAGTGATTTCCCTGGAAAAGGCCCTGGGATTGATGTATGATGTGAATGGGTTAAATTAAATATTTGTAGCATTAGTATTTTTAAAAAACCAGTGGGCTTGGGTTTATGATCAAGTGAGGGGAGGTCGGAGCAGATCCCGGGAAGCAGTAAGTGCCCATGACTCACAGGCTTCACACGATGTGGTGGGTGTCAAACATCTCTCAGCACAGCACCAGTATCTCTTTCCCTGATATATTTTGGGAAAGCAAGTACTGCCTCATCATCAGTTGCTCAGCAGGAACAGGAGTTAGACTCATCTCTTGCATCTGTGTCAGTTATTTTTGTTGCAGACCTTCTCTGGTTTATTTCCCTCCCCTTGCTTTTTTTTTTTTTTT
>VZTJ01006670.1:229549-250116 GCA_013397795.1 Orthonyx spaldingii
TTCCACCCCTTTCTTTTTTTTTTTTTTTTTCTGCAAGTGGCAAACATCAACACTGGAATAAACAAAAACTATCTCTGCACTTTGCAATGCCAAGTATTTTTCACAGGCTGTGCTGCACCACAGGAGGCAAGAGTAGCCTGATATCTGCTCAAAACATCAAAACACTCGTGAAAAGATCAGAGGCCTGAGGCACAGGCAGAGATGAAACACAAACCCAAGCATCCACTTCCCTCCCTGCTCCCAGGATGCAGCGCATCTCCCTGAGTAGAGCAGACACAGAAAATAGGTGCAGTTCTGCACAAGGATCACAGACCCACATTTTGGAGAAGGCAGGAGAACCAAAGCAACTAGATTTCTAAATCTCTCCTGCACACACAAACAAAGCCAGTTCTGCAGCATGCAGATGGCGTTGGAAAGCTGACACATTTTTGGGGGAGCTGCAGGCTGCTTGTCTCCAGAGGCAAGAGGTGCACACGCTGCATAACCACTTAGCACTGCAGCCAGGCCTCTGCTCTCGTTTTCACCTCTCTAAGGGGAGAGCTTTATCCACAAGGAAAGGAAGTCTCTGCTGGAGAGCAACCGGCCTGATTGCTCAGGGTATCAGCAGCAGAGCAAGTGATTCACGCTTTCGGTCTGGCAGAACAGAAGTGCTGTAACAACAAGGGGATGCTAAGTCAGATGGCCCTGCCTCTCCAGCTGTGAATTGCCATGACAAGCTCCCGAGCACAGTCAGTGGGCTGGGTTTGATCCCAACTGAGTCATCGCACTGGGAAGTGGGCACCTCCAGCTGAAGTGCAAAGGCTGACATAGCTCCTGCTCCACCCCAGAGCCCCTCTGTGCACCAACAAGCCATGGGAATGCCACAAGCATTGATTTATTCCTCCTGCCACATGGCTCCTCTTCCAGAGGAAGTCAGCAGTGCTGCTCAGGTGCTTCAGACCAAGTGGAAAGGCATCTCGTCACCCTGCCTCACTGCCTTCTTCCCAAGTGCATCCCCCGTTTCCCCTCAGATGAACAGAGCTCAGCCCAACTCCTCCCTTTCCCCAGCACGGCACCCAAACATCCTGCTGGACTAGAACAGCTCCTCAGGAGTCACTCCCACAAACACAGTCCCAGGAGATGTCTTGGTAACCACAGACCAGTGGCAGTGTCTGAAGTACTGACCTCTGACAAGCACGCTAAAGGACTAACTGCTTGCCAAGCGCCTCTCCTTGCTCCCAGCTTCAGGATCCATGGACAAGATCAGCATGGGTAAAACTGTAGCTCCACAGACTCCTGGAGAAATCAGCCAGTTTGCACCACATGTGCTGCTATACTTGGGTGTCTGGATGTTCTCACATGTCCGAGAGTTTAAGACATCCCAAAAGCAGTCTGTACTTTTAAATTCTTCCTTTAAGACAGTCAAGTCTTCTTTACTGAATTCCGCAATACAGGGGATAGCTTCCCTCCCTCTTCCCATACCATCCGTGGGCAGGAGGTGATTCTAATCGTCCAGAGCTATGTGCTAACCCCTACAAAAACTACAGAGCAACATGAACAAATAAATGCTTGTTTCTTGGGAAAGATGCTGATCACTTGACTTCTCTCTGCAGAGAGCCCTACAAGGCATCCCACAGTCGATATTTTTTGGATCAACAACAATCTTGGAGCTGCTGTTATCACAGCTGCTGGTTTTAGCTGCAGCAGGGGAAGGGGTAAGTTAAGCAGAGACAGGCCCCCAGAGGCACAGCATCTACTACCTACCATCACTATGAAGAGATTGATTGTCATGAACCCACGGCCCAGTGCTCTGCATTTTAAGGGAGGAAAAAATGCCTCACAAAAGACAAGAACAGGTTTGCAGTCTCAGAACCCGTCAAGGCTCTTTCAGATCTGTTGTTCTTCACACACAGCTCCTGGTGGCAATGGTTCCACAGGTCAAACAATGCTGTAATGGATACTCTGTGGCAAAAAGGGGGTTTGCCTGGACGGGAACCAGTGAAGCCATATAGAACAATTCAGCTGGTGAGGCACGTGCAAGGGGAGTCAGCTCATTCCTCCCCAGACACAAGGGCTTGGCAGAGCCAGCAGGAATGGAGGGCAAGTTATTCTCCTCACTGGAGTCAGGAACAGTACGTCTGTGCGTGGATGGGGAGCTGGAGATAAAGGTAGGTCCCGTGTCACTCCTCCAGAGGCAGCACAAAGCAGAGCTCTGTCCTCCTGCTTCCGAAAGTGTCTGGCAGCTGACTGGAGATAAAGCAAAGCTGCTCCTCTCCTGGGCAGGAAAAAGGCCCCACTGCCAAAAGGCCAAGGAGAGAGTTCCACAAGGACAACTGCATTTATTGTCCATCTTGAGCCTGCTCTCCTTGCTCAGGACTTAACCATGATGGCGGCTATTCCCCAGTCCAAGCAAGCTCGTGGCTGAGCCCCTTTTGCTTTAAGGCTGCTGGCAAGAAGTTCCCCTTGGGCCCCTCCCTGCACACTGCTGCTGGCGGCTGGGGGTCAGCTTCACACGGCCTCCCAAGAGTTAAAGAAAACAAAAACGAGCCTCAAATTCAAGAGGGGAAAAAGACTGGTATGCAAAATATTGAGCTCAACCCCAAATATGAAGCAAGTGTTTAGTTATTTGAGGCCACACGACTTAGGAGGCACCTTTCAGAAATTCTAAAAGCTTTTATTGTTGTCAGCAGCTCAGACCAGCAACATTTTTGACCCATTACTAGGTCAAACCATCTTAGATGCTGCATCCAAAGCCAGGGACCTCAGGGATAGTTTAGTCTGCTCAGATGAAAAACCATCTCAGGCAAGAGCAGCGAGCACAGAAGCAAAGAGTAGTCAGTCAGAGACAGATCTATCCCTCTCCCAGAGTTAAACCCAAGAGCTGGTGTCCCTGCCAGCAGGGCTCCAAGTACTCCCTGTGTCTATGCCAGAGCCAAGCTCCCTGTTCCTTGAAACAGCACCCATAATTCCGCTCCCCTTCCTTATGCAGGGTTAAGGGATGGACAAACCCTTAACTGTTGGACAAATGAATCTATGAATAGTATGGGGAGAACATGGAAAGCAAGAACAACTCCCTTCCCTTCCTTGGCATGCAGGAATGCCAGAAGAAAAGGGCTGATAGCAATCAATCAGTTAATCAGTTCATCAAGAGAGGAAGGACTTCTTGGCTGTTGTTTCAGGGTAAGATAACCATCGGAGTCACCAGCAGAGGAGGGGGAGTTCCTGTCTCCATGCTGCTGCTGGCTGGCTGCAGGCTCAGGCAGATGTCTGCACAAGCTACTCCAGTCTGGGAGGTCCTTCGTTGTTTTTCTTCCCCCTTGCTTTCTTTTTTCCCCTTTTCTCTCAAAAGGGAGAGCAGACCCCTGCGGAAGGCATATTTTCATTCTGTACACTAATGTGTCAATCAAGCCACGAAGATCTGTGCCTCCCTCCCTGCCACCGACCCACCAGTGACTCACTGCTGCAGCTATTGTCCCTGAGGGATGGACTGCAGGAAACCATCCCGATCTTCCTGGATAAAAGCTGGCACCAGCTGCGGCTGCTTAGGCACACTCAGCTCCTCAGCAGCCCCCTGCCCCAGCCCTCCAGCAACGCCTACAACAAAAGCAAGGAAGCAGGTCTCTACTTCCAGGAACAGGGAACACTGTCAGCAGCGTTATGCCACAGTTGGCACCCTTGCTCATTAAACAGGGAGGTCATAGGGAATACGAAAAGGCTCTCCCTGAATATGCTGGACTTTCCTTTTAATCCCCAAGAATCAGGACAGCAGAAAAGGTTATTTTGTGGGAGGGAGGCTGGAAGCAACTTGACCAACAAAGCACTGGGCAGCAGCAGATGCAGAAGGGCAGGTGTGGGACGCACGCTGCCCCCCCTTGCAGAAAATACTGCTCTACAGAAAAAATCTCATAGATCTGGGGAATCACCAGCCAAAGGAGGCTGCCAGTGAGACCAAGCAAGTGGTTCCCCCAAGGGGATGCCCCCAGAGACTTGGGTGATGCTGGACACGCTTCCACGGGCACAGGCAGTAACACACAGGAGTGACGCTCCCTGCAGGGCTGGCTGCCTAAATCAAGGGCAGGATGACACAGGGAACAGCGGGCAGGCACCACAGGCTGGCACCGCTCGGGTGCCCACACACACCAGCCTGCCAGGGAAAAGCCAAGGTGCCCCAATCCCAGCTCCCCCAGCATGGATGCCACAGGGGGTGGGAAGCACAAGGCCCACCTCCCGGACGTGCAGCACCAAATATCCCGGTTTCCAGCGCTTGCAAGTGCGAGTGTGAGCCCCTGCCACACGGCAAGGACACGCTTCCTTGCAGTCCATCAAGCCGCCGCTGTTCTCGCGCCTCCGGGGCACGCCGGCGGGGAAGCGAGGGGAACTGCTTACATTGGCAAGCTGCAGGAACTCGGCAGGAGCATGGAGGAAAAAGGATACAGTTGCATTCTTCTGGAAAGAGGGAAGTCAGCAAAATCTGACAATTCAGGAGTGGCTGCAGAGAGTGGGAAAGAGCATTTGTCTTCAGGCAAAATGTTTGGCTAAAGGTCAACACAAGCTCAGAGCACTCACAGTTCCATGTATGCCAAGAACTGACATAAAAGACATTTTCCTCCATAGGTTTCCAAAAACCACGGACCTTTCTATTTGGAGTAAAAGTGACTAATGCTTCTAACAGCCCCTGATGTCACAAACTGCTAACCAGCAAAAGAAAAAAAGCTGGACTTTGGGGATGATAAGGACCATATGTGCATTCCAGCAAGGCTTGTAAATTCACTGAGGGGAAAAAAAAAGAAAAAGGAAGGGGAGGAAAAAAAAAAGACATAATGTGACAAACAAGAATGAAGACCATCCAAAGGCAGAGCCCAATGAGAACCAGATGTTCTCTGCTTCTCTGGCCAGTCTCTCTCCTGACAGGAGGACGACGTGCAACTGCCTCTCTAACCGCCTGTGTGATGCTGAGGGAATAAAATGGGAGCTGCTCAGCGCCAGCGCCCCATGGCGACCCGCCCCGCTCCTCCTGCTTCAAAAGACAGCGCGCGGCTTACAGCGATTCCCCTGCCCTTTGTCTTCTGCAGTGCCACACGTAGGGAAAGGCAAACCTACCCCTTTGAGCATCCGCAGCCATCCCCCCAGCCAGGCACAGCGGAGAGGGCTGCAGGTTCCTTCCCTGAAACGCTGCACAGCGACAGACACCTCGGCCGGGCTGTGACTCCAGGCCAGCTAACACCAGCGGGGACTGGAGAAGGTCCAGTCTTTGTCAGACCTGAGAACCTGTCACTTTAAGAGTTAAAAACAACTCCGACCAGCAGGACAGAAGCCAGCTGGGAGACAGCAGGAAGGCATGTTGCTATATGGCCATTAGAAATACTTTTCTCTCCTTCAGTTCTTTTGCCCTTTTCCAGCCCTTTTAGCTACACAGTCCCACACCACCACAGATACAGTCCAGCAAGGCAGCAGAGAGGAAAAACCCAACAGCCATTTCCTTCTGTATTTCACAGTCATACACTTAAAATAGCCTTGAAACAGCTGCACCACGGGCCATTAAGTCATTGGATTTATACTTTGCTAAAAGCTGGAGGCACAGCCCGACATGGGACCCGACACAGAGGGAAGGGTGACACATGAACTCGGCAAGATTCCAGTTACACCCACAGAGAGACCATTTGCAGGGGGCTCTCTGGGACACTGCCCTTAGGCACAAAAAAGTAGAATTAAGACAAACCTGACAGCAGAGCATCTGACCCCATTGCCAGGTTTTCCTCCAACCTTCCCCAGGCTTCCATCAACTCCAGTCCAGTTAGGGTTGTGAACACAACCAGAGCAAAAGAGGGATTTTGAGAAATGAAAGCAGCCCAAAGTTGCTTACAAAGCTGCAACAAGGCAGCACTGTTCCAATACCTGACTCAAATTAAGGGCCGCTGGGACACAAAAAGCAGCAGCTTTCCTTGAGGTGTCGAAGGCACAGCCCAGCAGGGCTGCCTCGCAGTTCCTTAACCCCGTGTGTTCCTTCCTGAAAAGCTGCAGCCGCACAGCAAGGGCACGTTTTGTCAGCTCCCATTCAACAAGCTCCAGGACGGAGAGGTGCCCCAGATCGTGCTCTGGATAATTAATTATCCCTGGGCCTTACAAGCAGGATCCATGTTAATGCTGTGCCCCACTGGCTTGCTCAAAGGCAGGTGGGGGACACCGTGCCTGCCCGGCACACGGACACACTGCCGGTGTCTGCACAGACCCAATCCCCAAGCAGGGTACCAGAGCTGTGTCTATCAAAGCACCCAGCTTCAGATCATTTATTTACCACTTCTCTTGATTCCGGACTAAAGAGTTCAGATTTATCACAGGAGCTTCGTCACACCTAAATCCTGAGGTAACACTGATATACATACACACGTGGCTTATCCCATGCCCAGGTACCACAGCAGTGAGTATCAACGGGTCCTAACTTCAAAGTAATTATCACCCAGGGATTTTGAGTCCAAACAAGTGCTAGATACAGACAGGAATTTCCCAGGGAAACTTTACTGGTCCAGCATGACCAAGGAAGTGTCAATCCAGTATCAACTGGATTGAAAGAGCTGGCTCAGACCAGCTCTTCTTAAATTCACATGCAACATGCACATGCGTATATGGCACTAAGGTTGTTAAGTAAAAGGGCCCTTGAAAACACCTTGGGTTTAGCCAAGTCCAGTGCTATCACTCTCACCAGCAACGGGTACAGAACCACACTCAAGTGTGGTTCTGACCAAGTGACCAGAAAACTACAACAAAGCAAGCAAACCAGCTTTGAATGAGTTCATGGCATGGTCTGATATGCTGAGTGTTGAGTCACAGCCCTCCCATCTGCTTTGAAAAGGGAAACAAAACACACAGAGCCCTTATGGCACACACAGCTCTTCCAGGGCGCCACAGAAGTCCTTCAACATGAATAAGAAAAGGTCAGCAATCAATAAATATCGAAAACTATAAATACTGTTTGCCTTAGCACAGTTTTTCATCTTCAGCAAGAACGAAAGCGTAATTAAGTTGGACTGAACCTGCACGCAGAGGAAAGGTGAAAGTTTACTTAATTATTTGGCTGACAGTTTTGAAAATATTAGTCCATAGACTTTGAGCTCTCAACTGACTCAAAGCAATAAAGTTCCCCACTTGCCTTCAGTAAGTCCTGGTTTTCCTGCCTTAAAGAGGGACAGCCAATACTAAAATTTTTATAAATAGGAGCAATTCTATATTTCAGCTGAACTACTTCCTTACCTCCATCTCACTATTCACAACTTTTTGTGCTTGCCTTGAAAGACTATGTTTTGTCTTTCCAAAAAACTTCACTGGCCAGAGCTCCTCCAGAGGAAAGGACATCTGACCTAGGCCTGCAGCACAGTCATAACACTGGGGTTGTCAGGAGGAGATGGGACTAGAAGGCCACTCTACATCAGGTGTTTTATCCTCCTCATGTTTTGCTGCCCTGATAACTGCTGCAGAAACTTCACACTTCTGGAGTCAATACAGAATGCAAGACACAACATATTCCTCACATGCAGCACACAGACAGGAACGTTCCCACAGTCCTCTCCATACCCATCACTTGTTAAGGGGCAGGGCCACAAAGGCATGTGATGGCCACTGCAATCCTGGTAATGCTCCAAGTCATAAAGAGTCCCTGGACAGGACAGTGGCAGTTCACCAACTGTACATACTCCAAACCGTCTGAACTCCATAAGTGCACGGCTAAATAAACATTGACAGCACCAGAAGAAAGGATTAACTCTCTATTCACAAGGAACCCAAGGATTAGCTTGACAGCTCCAGTTTTTGAGTTGTAGCAGAGATAAACCTTTCATTCCAGAGATTTAAACCAACTCCCAGAAGCATCAAGAGTCCCACGCTGCCCCACGCCTGTGTTCTGGAGTTTATCTTGTTCCTCCCCACCCCCAAAAGGGATAAGGCTTTCCTGGGGACAAAGTAACACAGTGTGAAGGATGGGACAGAACAAGTGCCCACCACAGCACAGGCCACCAAGGTCTCTGACGCAACACAGCCAAACTCCCTCCAGCAGCTGAACATCTCTGTGCTTTCCACAACACACCCTCAGCCTCCCCTGCAAACACACCAGCAAGGAAATTCAAAGCCCAAGGTGGCCTCCAAAGGCAGCTCAGGCAGCACTATCACCCTACAAGAAAAGGGTTTTTCCACAGGAGATGAGCCTGGGAACTCCGTGCAGAGGGGAAGGATCTTCCCCTCAGTTACGGGCAATGACACCAAACATCAGCCTTGTCCGACAAGGTTCTTTTGCAGGGACCTCTTTTCCAAACACCTCTATAACTGAGGCAGGAATTGCTGGGGAAGAAAATAAAAAATGTCATTGGTGCAAGTGGGATTTTATTGTAAAGGCAACGAGGCCACAGCTGAGCGGATGCAGCAGGCCCCGAGCTGTGTGAGCACAGCTTCCACCCCAGGGCTGGATCCCAGCAAGAGGCAGCGTGCGCAGCGCTGGCAAACGGCAATGTCACAGCATCAGGGATTTCAAGCAGGTTTAGCGCAGATTTATTACTGTAATCCTAATAATGCAAATCAAGTCAGATGCAAAACCTGCATAAGTCACTACATATGGAAAAACCTCCCCATACGCCCCCTTCATCAGTGTCTGTTACTAAAGCACAAGCCTGTACAGTCACCCTTCTCCTCCTTCCTCGCAGCAAGGGCTTTGGAGGCTCCAGTGATACCCCCAAGTCCTGCTCCCACGCTTCCCCTCATGTCACTAGGTTCAGATGCTTCCAGCCCCTGAACCTTCAGCCAGCTGGTATGTTTCCATAAGCTTAGCTTTTGCTGGTGAACAATTTTGCTTTCTGCTCTAGAAAAAGGGACATACATAGCCCAAACAAAAAAAAACCCAAACCAACAAACCAAAAAAACCCAACAATGGGAACACTGTCTAAATGTACAGCACAAGGAAATACGCAAGAGAAAAATATTTTCCTTTTGGCTGTTGCTAAGTTTTATTAACACTGTTATTTGAACATCTATATGTAGAAAACAACAATTCCTAAAGGAAAGTATTAACAGTCTTTCTATACACAAACCTACATTAGTGGCTGCATTCCAGATACTAATTAAATGCATCCTGCAATAATAAAATTCTCTTCGGACTTAGGAATAATTCCAAGGACTTGATCCAAAACCTACTATCAACTTTGTCTTTGGTGTGTTCCCCCCACATTAGTTCCAGAACCAGACTTCCCATAGCTGCTACTTCTTCCCAAGTCCTCCATCCCAACAGTCTCTGGCAGAGCTGCATGTTCAGTGAGCTTGTGCTATGTGACAAATCACCAGAACATTTGAGGATTACATTGCATTTCAACCTGTCCACTGGAACAATGGGCATTTGTAACGAGAGGCAGCAGGCAGCCATTTACACACACAGTAGAAGCAACACTTGGCCAGGAAGTGGAAGGAGAAGATGTTTTCATGGCTGGCAAAGGGATAAGCTCCATGAGGAGAACAAGGTATCCAGCAGGCAGGCAGCTGCTCAAAGGCAAGCACTGCTCTATCGTGTGACCAAGCCTAGAGGCATAAAGCGCAAAGAAATGCCAGGTAACACAGATCAAGTACACCAAATCTCCTTGGAGCCTTCTGTGATAATCCCAAACCCACAAAGATCCTCACAGGTAAGCGGTGCACATCAACTTCTGCAGAGTAAAGGCCTGCAAAGAGGTAGCTATCATCTAAGGTTCCCCTCAGCTGTGAGGGTACACTTTGTTATTAAAACCAGACTTTAGAGATGCTTTCAGTCCTGCCACAGAGCAGATGGATGAGCAGAGAGCAAATAAACCACAATTAGTGCGAGGCAGGCACCGATCCTGCCCTACGCGCTGTCAAAGGCTTCCCATCCGCATTCCAAGGCTCCCAAACACCTTTGTGAGCCGGACCTTTGGCTTCTGGTATCTCAGTCATCCTCCGGCTGCAGTGTCGCGACAGTTTAATTAAAAGCAGGAGCCTGAAAAGCTGGAAAGAGGCCGGGAGTGCTGCTGGGTTCACATCCGGCTCTGGAGTCTGGTGCCGAGGAAAGGCGTCCATTCCTTGGGCTGCAGAAAAGGCGCCCAACACCAGCTCCAGAGCCAGGGAATAGGTCTGAAGTGGGACCGAGCTGCCCTGGAGCTGCAAGATCAAGTGATCTGCATCTTCCAGACAGTCCAATCCCCTGGAACAAGGAAACTGTCCTCCCAAATGACAAAGATGCTGCCAAGGCTGCTTGGGAAAAGCCTGTAGCTAAAAACATCTCCCTGTGCTGCTCCTCACTTCTTGTTTGGTGCATGCAGCAGACACATATTTAATGCATTTCTGCTGCTTCGGAGTGTCCTGCCCAGAGCCCAGCGCAGCTCTGCATGAGGGCCAGGCTTTAGGAACTAAGTGGGACACTTCCAAACACTACCCTGCGCTAATCCGATGTTATTTTTCCCACAGCAGCCCGCCGCTCACAAGACTGTTGGCAGAGGTTTGCAAACCACTGGCATTCACCCACATTCTCTGGAATCGTGCTCTTCCAAATTCATAAATTATTCCATACGCCGGCTGCTGCAACATCCATTAGCTGCTGGAGGAGTCCTCCTAGAAGGTTAAACTGGAGCCAGCATCCACCCCCACAGATTAATTAATGTTGGCCACCACATTCTGCTTCGACTGTCCACCCCAGTCATGTTTGCACTTTGAAGGGAAAGCAAAAGCAGTTGAATTCAGATTTAATTTTAATTTCTGTCCTCCTGTCAAGACTTGCACTGTAGCAATCCATGCCACTGCTTGTAACAGAGCAGTGTTAAATGAAACTCACGCTTCCAGTGTTGTTCTCCCATACACCCCAGAAACAGACTGAATTCTCTGGAGTACTGTGCTCCTGGACAGTCCAGCTGCTCGGATTTCTCCAGAGCAGTCAAGCTAAACACAATCCAAAGTCTTGCAACCTTATGAGTGCAGATGATACATATTGCACTGCTCTTGGTTGAAATCCATAGCTCAAGGACAGCTTCTGGAATGAAACATTTTGCAAAGCTGTTTCTCTGAATAACAACAATAAGCAGCAGGATGTACCATTAGCTTGCACCTCCCTGGGTCACTTTACACTGTAGCTTTTTATGCTGGCAGTACTCGGATTTCTCATCCTCTTTTTCCCCTCAGCTCCTCTTTTTCCCTGGAAGCACCAGGACAGGCAGTAGGGCATGTCAGGTGTCCCTCCAGAAGCAAAGCACGGGGCTGTTGAGCCTGGCCGAGTGGCTGTGCCAGCGCACAGCACACAACAGCCGCGCACGAGTCCCGCGCAGAGCCAGAATGGCTGTGACAGATGAGCAGGCTCCGCTGCACCGGGCTCGGCTCCTGCAAAGACCTGACAGAGCAGGTAAATCCTGCCGCAAATTTATGGAGCCAAACCTAAGGATTCGGGAAGACAAACACACCCGAAGGCAAATTAAGCCTGTTCCGAGCAAGCGCTTCCTGCAGAGGTCTAGGGAAGATTAGTTCACATGAAGGAGATCCTTGCTCTGACATGCTCTGTAACTCCAAGTGCTGCAGACCCGCCTATCCCAAAACTGGGGCACAATTCCCATGTGCGGTGCACGTTTTTGCCCTTGGCTCAAGTTATTTAATGAGATACCAAAGCTAGGGATCTGCTGCTGCATATTCTTTATTAAGATTGCAGTCTCCACCTCCACGTTGCTCAAAGCAGGAGGTGATGCACGAAGCCACAAGCAGCCCTGCCTGGGTTGCTCACATCCCAGAGCAGCTGGGGTCTGACAGATAAATACCTGCTGAGGAACTCGGCAAGCCTTCAAAGAGGAAGGCTAATGCCCAGCTCTGCCTCCCACCGCTGTCCAGGAGACGGAGCTGGGTCTGTACATGCAGCACGAGGGCTCCCACGTCACACACCAGCACAACCCAAGAGCCTGTGCCTGCACCTGGTAACCCCAGGAGAGTCAGCACAGGCTGGAGCAGCCCTTCCTCGGGCACTTGATGTCTTAATTCACATTTTCTCAGGTCACTCAGTAGCCCCTGAGGGTGCAAACTGGAGCATAAACCTCAAGAGCAGGCTTGCACAATCTTTCTACTTACACAGTACCCAGGAGGACGGCACACATCCAGCCACCTCCATCCTCCTTCCTTCCATCCAGCACCACTGAACTCTAAGACGCTAGGCCACAATCCTCCTCTGCAAGGCACGGCACCAAAAAGGGAATATGAGGCTCCAGCCCTGAGCAGCTTCCAATTGCCAAGATGTTTCAGCACGCACCGCTCAGAAAAAGATACATTTACCACAGTGTGGATACTGACAACATCCACACGCTGTTCCCTTGGGACTCCTTACTCTGTATTTTACATAGGGACCAACCACCTACTTGATGCCAGAAACATTTTCTAGCCGTGCGAACTTTATAGTTCCCCTCAAACTGAAACCAGGACAGCATGTAAACTGCATCACAGCTAGCCTGGATTTATACTTCTGGCTTTCTGGCTCAACCCACTGGAAGAAATCATCAGCTTACTTGGTTAGGTTATGACAAAATACTGCTTTCCTCAGGTTATATCAAAATCTTGTAAAGCACATCCCACTGGAAAAAAATGTTTTTCTGAGCTCCATTCCTGACAAGGCCAAACCTAGAGGAAATGTAGCTGTGTTCAGTAACAGAGAAGAGTCACACGGCAACCCACAATTTCAAATAATGTTTTGCTTAAGCAACAAAACACCTCTGGCTTTGTGTTTAAACGGTTCTGGCCTACACCAAAGAAATTAAGTATCTCTTACGAATGCTCTATGTGAAAATTGCCCTCAATTGCATTCACGTAAACCCAGAGAAACAAGGTCAGAGTTACTCACACTGCTCACCTTTAAACCCTTCCTCCTCATTGTTACATCTCCCTGAAAACACAACTTGCATATTACCCTATTTGAATAGTTATTTTCTTGAAGGTAGTTTTAATTAAAAGCATTAATTTGGTAATGCCAAGAGTTCACTGGATTTGGTGCAACAGGGCGAGGTCTGCAAAGGTGACTGTGGCTGTGGTATTAATTCACCGATCACAGCCTGGCACCTCACAAAACAAGGGAGGGAATTCTCTCCTGCTTTACACACGCAGAAAACAAAGGCACACCGAGACAAAGGCATTTGCCCAAGACCACACACCAAATCAGAGGCTGAAACACTTGCAGCATGTCAGCCACACAACCCCGAATCCCAAGTGGCTCTTGTAATTACTGCTCTAATAATTAATAATTGCTCAAGTCCAAATGCTGAATAGCAGGAGTGCTTTCCAGCCGGGTGAACGTTCAGCTACCTGGAAACACATAACCCAAGGTCCCCTGACAGCACTAGTCAATCATGTGTCAGAAACCCAAGTGAACCCTTCCAATTGCTCAGTGACCATCAGCTGTGCGTCCCGGAAGGGGAGGCATTTCTCTGAGAAGTTGTTTATTTTTTTACTTTCAGCCAGGTTCTTTGCAATTCAGAGCATCAGGAGAGTTTACCACAGCTTCTCTGAAGAGCTACCCCAGAGCCAAAGCACACACTTCGTCCATCAAGGCTCTCCCCAGTGTGAAACAGCTCCCAGATCTGGTGCCACTTTCTGCCTCCCCTGGACACCAGGGACTTGTGCTGCAATGACCAAACCCCTCTCTTCCCCACAAGACTGAGCCAGGTCAGTGAGAAAGGCAGGAGCATGCAAGAGCTCACTCGAAGATGGAAAGATTTAAGGGAGCGGGGGGAGAAAAGAACGGATATAAATTAGGTCAAATGCTCCTGAAAAATGCCAATTACTTTATATATAGTGATAGCACTCTGATATAATTTAATCTCAGCTTGCTATTGTCAGATATTAGCTGAAATTCCCTGCTTTTGCTCTGGCTGCCATATTAAAGTAGCATGTATTTAATATTAATGAGGCAGATGAAACAGAATGAGACTAGGTTGGCATTTTCTGTGACAAAAGACAGCTTGTGGCAGAAAAGCATTCATTTAAAAGCACTAGGGATTTTTCTTGGCTTGGAAATTACACAGAAGATACAGGAAACCAACAAAACCCTTCTCAAATGTAATTAAAAATCTTAATCTTCTGATTCTATAGGCTAACAAAGGCATAATGGTTGTTTCTTCTGCTAAAAAGACCCACAGTAGCAGTGAGTTGAGTTACCTGGCCAGAATTATGGGAAGCTTTATATAAACTGCTGAAACAGGATTTGAAAAATTACTTTTCCCCCCCTCCTCCAGTGTCCATACCCTTGTGCTTACACTCAGCAAAAAAAAAAATCTCAGAGCTCAGAACTCTGACTGCCCAAAAAAAACAAAGGTATAATGAGGTCTGCCACAGGCCAACCTGGACATGAAACAGATTTGAAGGAGGAAAATGCAGCAGCCAATGGTTGTGGTGGTGAAGTGATTTGTCACCTGACGATATCGCAAAATCCCCACTCCTCTTGGGGTCTTGACATGAAGATTTGAGGACTGTACATATGTTCAGTCCCAGATGGCTGCGTTAAGCCTTATAATCACTCCCAGCATTTACAGGGAGCAATACCTGCTCACAGTATGACAACCTAATCTTTTCGCTGTAAAACCCCAGAATAAATGAGCACTGCTTCCAATTATTTAATTCCACAGTTTCTGACAATACCAGCCTTGACACCTCAAACTAAGAACAAAACAACAACAAGGACTATTGCAATAACATTACTCATACTGTTTCTACGTTCATTCCGCAGATATCCAAGAAATGCAATCCTACCAATTAAAACTAAAGGACACATCAGAGAAAAGAAAAATCTTTAATCACAGATGAAGCAAGAAAAGGAAAATCCAACTACATTCATGCACAACCTCTTTACTGGCAACCCTGTACGTTTCCTAGCATTCAGGCAATGTGGGGAAATCCATGTTCCTGCAGGGAGATGTCAGGAAAGAGTGTCAGTCACAACCTGGTACCTTCACCTTTCCAGGGTGCAAGTTTCTCATTTCCAAGCTAGTCTGTCGCCTGTCAAATTTTGTCCTAGAAAAATTAAGCCAGAACCATCAGCCTGACATGGTTCATTCATCTGAAAGCTGCCAAAAGCTTCAGGCTGACTCATCACAGGAGAAGGGCTTACATGGGGGCTTGAAGGGAGATGATTGGTGTGCTTCAAAACACAAAGATGTGTCTGTGGGACAGGTGGGAACCTCTGTCTGGAAGGCTAAAAGCAGCCCTGCAATTCTGCCTCCGCTGCAGTTCACACTCCTGTACTTCCCTGTGAAGCACTCTCTGTGCTCCCCTGCAGAAGAGGGAGCCAAAAGCTCTCAGGGTCACCAAGCAAGCTGTCTACCCAACTTGATCCGTTCACTTTCTCTACAGACCAAAACAGAGCTGCTACCAACAGAGTGCCAGAAACTTAATTCAAGCCTAGTTCATGTGCTTCCACAAAGCACTTTGCATACCTGATGCACTCAACACGTCTGGCAAATAGGTTCTGTCGAGTCTCCTGCTTACACAGGATGTGTGCACCCAGCGAAGCCACCAGTGAAACACCCAGACTTGGCAGAACACCTTCAGATCCACAGATAGCCCCAAACAGGCTGGCAAGACATTTACAACGATCCCGCTCAGGAGTCAAAACAGTTCCTCACTTCCACACCCATCACATGAGAGAGGTTAATATAACTCCTAAATGAAAGACATGATAGGCATGCAGATTTCCAGGAACAATTTATATTAGAACTACTGCTGTGCAAGGAATCAGTTCTCAGGAGCCGCTGGCAAAGTGGGCAAGAACTGTGGCAAAACCAACGTGTTTCTAAACCAAGCCTTTTTCTATTAGCTTGTGCCAAGTATTCATGAGCAGATCTGGTAAAGAAATAATCCACAATTACAGTACTTCAATAACATGTTTCCAGCAGCTAGATCCCATCCGAAAATAAATCCATAAACAGAAAATCCAATTAGACAATAGAAAGATCTAAAGAAGCTGTAAGCTCAGATGGAAGAAAGCACCAATTCCCCAAATACACTAGCAGTCTGCTCTTTGACAGCACCTTATGTGGGATGCTACTACAGACAACAAAAACCTTAGGCGTGCAAGAAAAGATGCAGCTTCTTCCTATTTTCAGGCACTTCAAGGGCACTAATTGCAAATCCAGATCCTAAGACTATGTCGCCAAAAGCACGGGCACAGCCTGTATTTTTAAGTAAGGAGTGCCAAAGATAGCTCAAGATTCATAAATCACAGAGCTCAGCAAAGTAACTGTACTACCAGGGAAAGGCAGTAATGGCCTTCGGACTACAGCTCATGCCAGCAGAGTACCACTTACATGGGATGAGCAGAGCACTCCAGAGAGGGAGAAAGCTTCCAGAAGGGCTGGGTACTGCTAAAAGAAAACCACAGGGAGCTGTTCTTCCTTCTCATGGCTCTTCCTCCAGCACCTCATGCATGGCCAAGTGGACCTTGCATACACCCACATTCATCACACCTGCCCAAGCTGTGGATGAGAACAGTTCTGGCAACACAAGTCCTGGCCCACCTGTGTCTAAACCATGGTGCAGAGGATGGGGAAGGCATCCAGATGGGATAAAGCAGCCAAGAAGGAGCATCTCTCGTTCCCACTGCATAATGGATGCAAGCAAATCTGGGGTAAGTTTTTGTTAACGCTGCTGTTAGCTAAGAGAGCGAGACCCCGAAGCTGGCTCCGTGTCTCTGCTGCGGAGCCTCCTCCAGCAGCATCAGCGCTGAACTCTCTCCGTGAGCCGTGGTGTTTGTCTGAACCATTATTACGCATCACTTACTCCAGTAGGCTGGAGAGCTGCTCGCAGAGCTGGAAGCAAAGGCAGCTACACAGCGTACCTAAAAAAAGCTTCGAGTACTATTGGGAGGCTTTTTTGTTTATTTTTACATCACCTGGTTGCATCCAACTGTTCTACGCTGAAGCTGCTTCACTATCTTTTCCTGGAAGAGCCCCTGTAGCTCCTAGGACAGAAGCCTAGAGCCAAACCATGCCAAGGGCAAGGCTGGATGAGGCTGCCAACAGAAGACCCTGCGCCCTTGGCATCTCTCCTGCCAAGCAAGCACTAAGCAGCCTCACGCCCATGCTCCCAGAATCACCTCAAAAAGAAGAGCCAGAGAAAGACCACAAGAGAAGCAACAACCCTCAGATGGCTTCAGAGTGGACAGTCAGCCAGGAAAGCTCTCTCCCTCAGGAGCTACAAGGGTGGGAAGGGAACATATAAAACATGCCTCAGCTCTGAATAAATATGTTATTTCTCAGATTCATGCTGCTTACTTAATCAATCCCCACCATTATTTTAGGGGCCTTACTCAGGCACTAAAATTGCTTCCCCATCATGTCACCTACACAAAATAAGGACTTTGCAAGTATCTCCATCAGATCCTGATGCCAGCTCAGCTCATTCACACTGCAAAAGCCAGAGGTCCTGAGCATGTGGTGGGCTGGACACACAACCTGCCCCACAAATGAGGCTGTGCTGAAATAGAAGCAAGGAGGAGGCAGGTTCCCACCATTGTTAACATCAACAGGAGCAGCAAGAATTGTCTGAAAGAATTTCCTACTGCAAACAAGGCACCGAGGTGAATAAAGGAAACAAAAGGGCCACAAACTAAAACATAGTCCTGTGTGCACCACCCAGGGCTGCTTCCTTGGTGCAGACAGCTGAGCCAGGTCAGGCCCAAATGTCCCAAAACTGGAGGCAGGCAAGGAAGCCAAACCCTGTGCCCTGGCCACCTCAGCAGCCCCAGCAGTGCAACCCACACCCACAGCATCACCACACTCATGGTGAGGAGTCTGCAGAAACGTGGGGTACCTCCTTCCCTGGAGCACATCCCTTGTCCCAAGCCAGTGCACACGATGGCCTTGTGGCACCCAGCAGCACGCATGGATTTGGCTCTGCAAACGCTGTCCCCAGCTCCTGCTGACCCCAGCAGGTGCCAGCTCATCTGCTGCTCAAAGACAAAGCACAGAGGCTTCAGTCCCGCTCTACCTCCCCATCTCCCTCTCCTTCCTCCCCTCCATGGAAACCAGCAATCTTTCATTATCAAGTATTTTTAAAACAGATTGAAGAATACACTGTGCTGTTTTAATCTCTCAGATAATGTTTTCTGTGGTTCCCATGTAAAATCTGCATTCCAGTTTCATCTTCCCTCAGTTTTTGTTAGACTTGGAAAGGGAGGCACACCAATGTATACTCTTGAGTGAACATAAGTCTCGCTCCTTTAACACAACTGAGCTCTGGTTCTGCAAACATTTAGGATAAACACATAAAGAGAAGGGTAGGCAGGCCAGAGCCCTCTTCCACGCTCTGATCTACTAAGAAACCATTCAACACTGGTCAAGATTCTGGAAATTAATCCAAGAGGACGACAAGTGTCCCCTATCCAGCACATCTCAACAGTTTCCAGACTGGAAGTGGCTTATCTCACACTGAGCTCAGATGACCACAGCATCCTCCCAGCCCTGTGCATGTTTAATAAGCACACGCATGGCTTTCATCAGCTGAGAGCTCCCACAGCAGTCCCGGCACCAATCCTGCCAAAACTTTGCTTATGCATACCTTTACATTTGCATGCAGAGATCAGTCTCCATTAAGTCAAATGAAATTACAGGCAGCACATTACACATGTGCCTTCACATCTGTGGGATCAGGGCCTTAAAAAGAAAGCCGCCCATCCTACCAAAACACGCTCTGCTCGGCTACAATTAAATACAGACACTTCAGAGCAGTTTGCTGAAGTTATTTTTTATGCATACTTTTACAATTAACATAATGTCATATCCTGCCAGGATGTAAAAAGTTGTGACTCAGGAATGTTATCATCGTTTTAACTCAAACTGACTCGCTTTTGGTTTCATTCCTTTCCTTTTTCTTTCCCCCTTCCTTTAATTCTTCCTCCAACAAGATGCACGCCACTCACAGCTCAACTTAATCATATTTTGTAAGAAAGCTGGAAAGGCAAACGTTCACCAGTCTTGCCTTGCTGTAACATATAATTAACTATTTCTTCCAACTCCCTGCCACCCTCCCAGCAACACAACAGCAGCATGCAAAGGAGGAGCAGAGAGGATTAGATAAGGAGGTACACAGGACAGAACATCCCCAACATCTCTTGAATGCCAGCCCACTGTCCTTTCTTCTCTTATCACCCCAAGGTAAAACAACTCCCTTGTCCAAAAAGCGTGGATTCCGGAAGATGGAGGGTCTGCCCACCAGCCGAGTACCCTCCTCCTTCCCTTTCCCACACACACATGCTTCTCATGCTCAAGGATGCTTTATCCTGCAGTCAGTCCCACTGGACTGGACTCAGCGGTCTGCAGACAAGAATTCGGTTTAACTGGTGCAAAACCCTCTGTGGATGTCATTCTGGGATGGCCCATGGACTTGGATTAACCAAAAGAACCCCAAGAGGCTCAGCAGCAGCACCAGTTTAACATAATAATAACAAAAAAAACCCCAAAAAACCAACAAACAAACAAACAAAAAAAAAACCAAAAGCACCAAACACATCGACAAGAACAAACAGCAATCATGTCTTTAAAGAAGCCACGCTCCTGAGCCTATTCATGCTGCAAAGTTACTGCTCCACACAAAGCCAAAAGGCTGTGCTTGGCAATACCCTTCAGCTTGCCCTAAAAAACCATCTGAAGCCTGGATTTCAATGCATATTCTGACACTGAAAGACAAACTTCAATTTTCAAGAATGCTTGAGACCTTAAGATCAAGGAAACATTTCAGAAGAAGCTTTACAAATGGCTCGTATAATTTATAGGTATTCTGTTAAGAAACATCAGCTCTTATTTTGCTTAGTAGCATAACTTCCCCACCTCCAGTAACACCATTACGCCCATCTCCATATATTTGCCTTGCCTCATCAGAGGAACCATACAGCCCCGCAGATCCATAAGCACATAATAAACACTGAAAGAAACTTGTCTCATTCTGGTCACATCTTGAACGCAGACCACTTTCTTATTTTGAGAAGGAGCCACATTCAAGTCCTCCACTCGTGGGCAACGTCTATGTTATTCCCAAGCATTGAAAAAGTTACCGGGAAGTCGGTCAAGTCTCTCCCTCCCCCGGCCGACGATGCACAAAAGTGCATTCATTCGGGTCACGGTGGAGTTTCATTCACGTTTCTGCAAGCTAGATGCAAGACAGACTTGCTTTTGGTTTTCGGCATCTTTTAGTTTTCGTGGCTTTGGGGGTTTTTTAACTTTCTCCCTGTGAGCGGAACATCTTTTGTCTTTCTCAACACGAACGTAAAAACCCTCCCGGCCACCACATCCCCAGAAAAACGGTCACGCTGGAAAATGCGGGACACGCGTGCTTCTCGGAAGACTTCCATGCCGAGACTGCCGTGCCTTGCCCGCCGCAGCCTCCCTGGGACTGCGGGCACGTCCCGCCCGCCGGCTGCCCACCCCGCGCGGGGCACAGCCCTTCCCGCTCTCCGCTTTTCCCATCCATGGGCAGCGCCGGGGCAGCAACACCCGCGGCAAGGCACCAACCCTCCAGCGGCGGCGGGCGCAGCCCGCGACCACCCCCGTTGCCTCCCCGTGCCCGCGCGGCTCGGAGCGCGGCGCTCCGGGAGG